>JAMWYP010000031.1:0-192500 GCA_025563575.1 Acacia pycnantha | reverse complement strand
AAAACAATAGCAGCTAGCTAGAGCATTACCTAAGCATATATTCACACCATTCATCAATGACTTCATTCACTTGATGGTCAGTCAAACTGTCACAACGTTGATCTTCATAAAATTACATATATACAATCATGCAAACAACGAATTAAAATCACCAAAAATTAATTATCTCAGAAACTACTCAACTAAATTTAAAACACAATATGAATTGCAACTAAAATGATTTACTTTTGGATGAACAACAGGCTGATCATGAGTAATTACATCCTCCATGTTAGTTCCAACATTTCATCCAAGAGGGGGATGAATTGAGTGATATTAAAAATTTACTTCGAAAGTGATTAATAGTTAAATCAAAAGATAAAAGTAAGAGAAATGTCATCGAAGTATACACAGGGATTTATACTGGTTAGGCCTCAATTTCTTGACCTACGCCAGTCCTCAGAATGTCTCTGAGATTTTCACTATTCTTCCAAGATTCCATGGATTCTTGGCACCACAGTACAATGAATGATCCTCAATAGGACTCATTCCCCCTTACTATTTTACGTTTGGTAAAGACTCTCACAGAGTAAATATATGATCACGGATAAGAAAAATGAATATCATAAGATATTACAAAGAATAAACTAAGCAATAAATGAATCAGAAGATTGTTGTTGGCTTAGTTAGTTGCTTTGTATTGAATGCTTGGTTATTTATAGGCAGGCACTGTTAACGACTATTGCGAGCATTCAAATTGTCCATTAGAGACAAATTGGAGACGTTGAAGGATCTAAATGTTCGGTGGCTTTCTTTTTCACCTCAATAAATACTTCAGACAAAATTTATCTGGTTTTTTGCTTCGCATTTAATGCTCTGACAGAAATTTTGCTTTTATTGCTTTTGGAGTTAAACCTTGCTTTGATCATTTGAAACTTATACATAAACATGATTAGTAGAATTGAGAAGATTGATAGGTAATAATCAAGCTTAAACAAATGTTCATCGTGAGTTTCAAATTTATCAAGATGTTGATTTTCAAAAGACGATGAACTTTCACTCGAGTGTGATTCATGATCACTTAAGTGAACACTTATCACTTGAGTGCTTTGAATTTTCACTCAAGTGCTAGATGAACTTGGATTTCTAGTAATGAAGTGTTGAAACATCATATCATTCGAGTGCTTAATACTATAACTCGAGTAATTTTTCTATTTGTTTAAAAAGAGTTTCAACACTACTAGTGACTCAGTGAATATTTGGATCACTTGCACTTGACTGTGAGTGACCATGGATCACTCGAGTGACTCTAAGGGTCACTTGAGTGATCTCCTAAATAAAATTACTTCATTCTTGGTCCATCTGAGGGTGGCACGCTAAAACCTCGTGAGTTACTCACCATCACTCGAGTGAGCTTGTGCTAACTTTCAGAAAACATCATGAGTAGTGACTCGCAAAATCACTATGACTTGTTGAATTCTTGCTAGTTACTTATTCACTCAAGTGCTCTGAGCTTATCACTCAAGTGGGCATGAGAACGCAAGTGCCGGAATCGAACAAAACAAAACGTCCGAGAACGAAAGAAAAGAAATTCCTCCCCTACTTAAAGGGGGAACTCGTTTCATGTCGGCGAAAGGCGGTCCTTTTCTTTCCCCGACCGATGACTCGCTTGTTCATCATCGCTAACTATTATAGGAGGATGCCGTCCCCTGGGACTACCGCAGTTTCGGTTGTTGAATCTCGTGCAAGTTAGGTTGTGGTTGTATTGGCTGCAAGCGGAACGTAGGCGCTTTAGGTGTGTGTTGACCATGCACTCTCGCGTCATGTAATGTCGTATGTAGGATAGAGGTGGTGTGGTGATTGACCTCAATACTAATGGTTATCCCCAAGGTTGAACGAATGAATGAAGCTATGATCGTACCGGATAGAAATGATGGTCTTCCTCGATGTCTCCAAGCCGGCCATAATAGAATAGATAGGCAAAGCGACCAATAGCGCCTGTTCTCGCCTATCGATAGATAGTAGGTTGCTAAAAAGCTCAAACCATTTGAAACTGAATTGCTACTGTATTCTTGTTATGGATAGAATGGTATTCTCCGCCCCTGTCAAATAAAGTAGAGGAGAGAAGCTGGAAGAGAGAAGGAAAAGAGCAAAGGATTTACAAGTCTAATGGGAGAGGAATGGCTGACACGTTGACTGCCTTCGAGACTATAAAATCTAACCCAAGGGTCTAAGCCCCGGGACGGACCCCAACAAAAATAAAGGCGCTAGACGGACTAACGGCAAGCGAGATAAAGAAAAAGCGGTGGCCCTATGTGTAAAACCTTGCCGCGGAGAGTCTTTCTCCAATGAGAATAAAGAAAGTTTTTGGGCAAGACAAGAAAGGAACTCGCCCTTTGCTTTGACACCACACCAAGGGATAAGAGCTGATTGCTGGTTGGTGAAGGGAGAGATAAGGTTCTTGAACCGGGTTCCGACCGAATAGAGCGCCTTCGCCCCAGCAATCAAACTCAATAGCTAAGGCGCAACGAGCAAGAAAACTCCTGTGCGTCGGAAGCAAGAAAACGGATGTGCGTCGGAAGCACAACGGCTTTCGCGCTAGCTCAGGCCGTTGCTTGTTGCTTTCGCGCGTTTGCGCTCGGGCCCTTGCTTGTTCGAAAGCTATAGGCTTTCGCTAACGTGCGCTAAGTCCGTTGCTTGTTCGTTCGAGCCACCCCTCCCCTGAAACATTAAGTCGTTCAGTCGAACAGCGTAACGAGTCTAAGGGCGCTTGAAAGGAATGGACGGGCGTAGGCTTAATAGTGAACGCAGACCCCCCTGCTTATAGATATGAGATCAATGACTTAAAAGACGAGATGCCGAGAGAAAGCTGTTAGACTTCTTTATTGCGTTGCGAAGAGAGATCGAAGACGAAGATTTTCGGCGCGGTGCGGGCACTGGATGGAATAGACAGAGAATATAACAACCCACCGGAAGGGCATACCTCAGGAGCACCAATCTCCCCCGGCAAACATCTATCTCGCACAAGCCGACCTATGGGTAGTGAAATATGAAAAAAAGATATGCTTTGGGAGTGTGAGATACGCGAACGGGAGTACGCAGCCGAACAACCGCGGGGCTTCCAAGCGGTGATAGCCGAACTAACCGAGATGGGCCACCCAAAACCTGGAGCCGACATTTAAATAAATCGGAAATCTCGTCGGATCCCGGCTATCCGAAAACGCAGCTTTAAGAGATAGGAGCGGAGGATCACAAAATGCAACACAACAAGGGCGAACCAAGCGCTTGCGCGAAGGAAGAAGCGAATCAACCGAGAATGGAGACGGGGAGGAGAGGCGAAAGAGATATTTTCGAGCTCGCAAAAGCAGCAAGCAACAACGGCTGAAAAGCCGTTGCGCGCTAGCTTGTAATTTAGGGGGTAGGGGTGCCCCTTTCTAAAACTTATATTTAATGTAAACAAGCAAGGCCCTCGAGTGATTTGCCATAACTTCCAAAAATACTGCGAGTGACTTAGCTTGTTGAATTCTTGCGAGTGAAGGAGTATCACTCAAGTACTAACTTAGCCACTCGAGTGATCTTGCATCACGTCTCATTCTTTCGGCGAGTGACTTGCAAAACCACTGGAAGTTAGGATCATCACTTGAGTGCATTTAACTGTCACTCGAGTGATCATCTCATATCACTTGAAGTGAATGATCTTATTGATTCAAGTATAGTTTAAATGTATTGAAAACTCACTCAAGTGACTTGAATCATAAAGTCCTCCAAGGTTTGTTATTATCAAAACATAATCCGAAAACTAACACTTCATGAATTTCATGATGCAATACCTACAATCATTGTTATTAGGTTGGAAAGGGCACTACAACAATATAATAAAATAATTGACTCAATTTTTTAATAAAAATTGTAATGTCTTCTTCGACACATAGCTATTGACAGGGTTAGGAGCTTTAGAATAGTTTAATGAGGTAGAGACTCGATAGGCAGTCAATACGCTAACAAAACAAATAGAAATTGATTACTTTTGGTTATTCAATCACACACACAGATATTTACACATACACTCGTACATTTACCTATTGAACAACCGCAACATATCAAGACAATTTTCTGGAAGACCTCCAATTAGAAGATCCACATGATAAATGTAAGGGTTGAAGGTTCTGCTGGATTGATAACAATCAATATCCAATGTACTCTAAAATATGAAAAACGTTCTTCAACAATCATGTTACGGTAAAAGTGAAACCATTAAAAAAAACATATTAAAATACAACCACTAATAACTTACCTCTCATTGTATTACCTCTCATTGTATGACACTAGAAATAGCATATTAGGGGTTGCTTTCTTTCTAAAGTAATCTTTAAGATCATTAGCTTGTTCATTTAAATCTACTCTGCCACCATGCTGCCCAGCTTGTTCATTTAAATCTACTCTCCCACCATGCTGCCAGTAGTAGTAGTAGTAAGATCAGCAGCAGCTATATCAGACCTATTGGCCATGCAATATAAACATCTCTAACATCTTTCATCATTGTTTATTCATCTTAAGTAGTAAGATCAGCAGCAGCTGTAGTAAGATCAGCAGCAGCTATATCAGACCTATTGGCCATGCAATATAAACATCTCTAACATCTTTCATCATTGTTTATTCATCTTAAGAAAGGATTAGTAAGAGCGCATCTTCATTCGTGCAAATATCAACCCTTACTCGGAGTGTGTTCTCAGGCAATGCTGACTTGTGCAGCATATCATTATCAGTGTTGTAGGCAATGCCCACACCAACTGCGTGCTTAAAATATTGATTCACAAATAACTTGCACGTGGATTCACCTAGGAAAAATAGAGTTAATGTATTAAGGTACACTAATTTATAATGTAACAAAAAGTTAACTACAGAATAAATTAATTACCAAAGGAATAGGTACCTTAGGCATGAAAGTACAACTACCCCTCACACTTGAGCTGTCACATGGTGGGACACTTTGTGTTGCCTTACACTGCAAGTTATCAATTTGTGTCCTCATTTGCGCATTTTGTTCTTACATCAAATGCATTTGTACATGAAATTGTTCTTACATTTATTGCTTGAAGCAATTCATCTCTCCTCTCTCAGCTGCAAAAAATTCACTTTTGTTGGAGTACTTTTGGCATCCGAAGTATGATATTTTTGTGTGACTACCAAAACCAGTACCCCAAACACGACCATCATACTCAAGTTCTCCTAGCACTCTACTAATCATATCATTATGACCAACATATTATGCCAACTTTGACACCTATTGTGTCATTGATCGCTATCACAAAAAGAATTACAACACTATTAGTTATTATAAAATTAAATAGAATCATTAAATTAAAACTTAATTCTTTACTGTACGCATAATCCAATACTTACACAATATTCTGCAACTCTTCTAGCTTCTTCACTATGAATTTCACCTTTTTTTATTATGCACCCGCCACCCACAAATCATGTCATGGTACTTGTGTAGTATTTGAATTTGATTCCAATTCTATCAGCATATCAAAGTTAGTTGAAGTTAAAAATTAGTCATATAAATTAGATACATATGAAATAATCATTTGTTCTTACAATTTTTTGCTTTAACTGTGCATATGATAACGGTCCTTATGTATAGTGGTATGCCATGTTGGTCGCATTAGAGTGATTTTTCTCATTTAACTCTTGTTTAGATCCAAATGATTCATATCAATAAATAATTACAAATAGATTACAAGTATTGGGTAAAGTCTAATATTATATTAACTAGAATTCATGAGTTGTATGTGTGTTCAAAAACTCATCTCAAATTTATTGATTGATGATTCTATCATATAAATCCAGCGGTGTAGGAATGATATTCTCCTTATCATCCCTCATAAAGAATTTTACAAGATCGGAACGAAAGTTTCTCATAAGTTTAGCGGTTTTTCTTAGCACAAAGTTCTTTTGATCATCACCATCAATAATAAAACAAGATTTTAACAAAAAACCATACATAATTTGTTAGATTGTAATTATATGAAACAAAACAACCTGAATAATAAAGTAAATAATGTATTACCTGGACTTCACCCCAAATTTCATTCCCATATAATCTTGAATTGTAATAGGGACTCTGTCTTAGACTGTAGTCCCAATGAATTTTTTTTGGCCCAAAAAAGTCAATTTTATTAATCACAAATCAAGAAGTACAAACACCAATAGCCGAAGCCAACAATCACTCAAAAATCTAACAGTATAACCTATCTCACAACTAACCAAATCAGAAAATTATAACAGTAAGCCTATCACAATTAATACTGAAAAGAAAACAAACCAAATCCTAAAACCAGCAATAGTTTAATTGCAGCAATTATACCAGTTAGCCTATACCTTCCCTGTCTTTGTGTACAGAACCATTATCACAGTTAGCCCTGCTTAATTCAGCATCAAGAATCAAAGTGTTGCATAAAGAAGATGTAGGAAAATCCAGCCACTCATGCTGGTGCATCTTCTTTGCTGCCTCAACTGCAAGCTTATCAGCAGTTTTATTACCTTGCCGAGCCACAAGGGAAAGCGAAACCCCATTGAGTGATTCAAACAAGCCAAGAATTTCACGAACCAGATCCCCACATTGCCACTCACATCCGTCAGAACTCTTCTTCTTTAGTAACCTGTATAAGACTTCACAATCAATTTCAAAAATAATTTGTGCCTCCTGGAACTTACACCGCAAGGATAAAGCCTCCCTTAATGCCAAACATTCAGCCATGAAGGGGGATGTTGCAGACACAAGTTTCCCCAATCCTCCAACAAACTTGCCCTGGCTATTTCTGCATACTACCCCTATTCCTGCTTTTCCATCAGACACCTGAAACGCACCATCAGAATTGATCTTCATTGATCCATTTACGGGTGCTAGCCAAGACAAGTTGCGATCCATCTTCACAGTATGAACCTTTTTGCTGCTAGCCTCCCCTTTTTCCTTGGATTTCCAGAATTCAGCCACCTGGGTATTTACTAGCCTAACCACGTCACTAGCATCTGGCCAGACACCATTGAAGACCCACCCACAACGTCTTTTCCATATCCACCAGCAAGTTGAGGCAAAGAGAGACTTGCCATAATTGTCCAGGAAGCCCCCCTCGCCCAACATGTCAACCAGACAATCTTCACAGCGCCTCAAATTCCATTTACTGAACCTGAGGCCCAACGGGCTGCCATGCCAACAAAGTTTAGTCCATGGACATAAAAATAACAGATGCTCAATTGTTTCTTTCTCGACTGAACAGATAGGACACAAGGGATCGGGTGAACATTTCCTTCTGAATAGGGCCTCCCTTGTTGCTACTGCCCCTGTGCCCACTCTCCATAAGAATTGGTGGATTTTTGGGGGTACCACAACCCTCCAGATACTCTTCCACAGCGCGCACGGGGTAGGGGTTGACGTACCTGGGTCCTTTGGCAAAACTACCTCCAAGCCAGCCCGAGAGACAGCATATCCAGACTTAACTGAATAGTTCCCATCTCTGTTTGCTAGCCATACCGCAACGTCATTTCGAGCACCAGGCAGAATGGGAGTTTTCAGAATTAACTCCTTCACTTCCTTGCTGATTCTGGGGCTGATAGCACTCA
Organism: Acacia pycnantha; assembly: GCA_025563575.1. NCBI lineage: Eukaryota > Viridiplantae > Streptophyta > Magnoliopsida > Fabales > Fabaceae > Acacia > Acacia pycnantha. Next base: position 184,895 of record JAMWYP010000031.1, on the reverse strand, counting down.
GATCCCACTCTCCATCCTTAATTAGATCCACAACCCTTAGTCTACTGTCTTCTTCTGACATATTGTCATTCACCAAAGTAAGATCTGGTAAACCCTGAACCCAAGGCTCATTCCAAACACAAACAGCTTTGCCATTACCAATTCTCCAAAAAAAGTGCTTGAGCAATAAGTTGCGCCCTTCCAAAAGACTTGACCAACCCCAAGAGGCATGCCTTCCTTTTTTTGCGCTAAGGAAGGTTCCCCTTGGAAAATAAATGCCCTTCAGGATTTTACACCAAGGATCAGAGGGGATCCCGAAAGCCCATGCGACCATCAAGTTTCCGCTTAGTTAGGACTTTCCAGCTTTTACAGTGTATGGATCCCGAGTCACCATTCTGCCCCCACCAGAAGTTTGATATTAGACTATCAATCTCCATACATGACTTCTTAGGGAACAGAAAACACGTCATAGGGTACGTTGGAATGGCATTAGCCACCGCTTTGATTAGCACTTCTCTACCAGCAAAAGTGAGAAGCTTTTGCTTCCAGCCCTGAAGTTTTAAGCCAATTTTGTCTCTCACAAAAGCTAAAGCCGCAGATTTAGAACGCCCCCAAATCACTGGGAGACCAAGGTATTTACCAGGTAGATGAGAGTGTGAGATCCCTAGCCAGGCCGACACTTCCATTTGCACTCCATCCGGTGTATTAGCAGAAAAAAAAATACACTAGATTTCTCAAGGTTCACTAGCTGGCCCGATGCAGCACAATACAGATCAAGTATCTTTTTAAGAACTTTGCAATTCACCTCCTCAGCCTTTGCAAATAGGATAGCATCGTCCGCAAAAAAACAATGGGATAAGGTTGGAGCCGTGCAAGCCAATTTCACCCCTCTCAATTCAAGACGATCAATATGGTACTGCAACATAAGAGAAAGCACTTCGGAGGCCAGAATAAACATGTAAGGGGATAGGGGGTCACCTTGCCTCACACCCCTCCCAGGGCTAAACTCATCCACCTTCCTACCATCCACCTGAAGATTGAAGACTGTGGAGGTGATGCACTCCATAATCCAATCAACCCAACCCCTGCAGAATCCCATTTTTGTCATCACAACCTCCAAAAAGTCCCATTCCACACGGTCGTATGCCTTGTTCATGTCAATTTTCAATGCAACTTCCCACTTACTGCCCAGCTTCTTATGTCTCAAGTACTGGAATGCCTCATGCGTGATGAGGATGTTGTCCTGTATCATGCGGCCAGCAATGAAGGCACGCTGATTTGGTGAAATGATCTTATTCATCAACCCCTTCAATCGATTAGTTAAGATCTTTGCAATTATTTTATAAGACACATTGCAAAGACCAATCGGCCTAAAGTGGTGAACCCCCTCAGGCTTCTCTACTTTCGGAATGAGGACAACATTGGTGGCATTAATTCTGTCCAGCCTATTTTTTCCTCCAAAGAACTCCTTGACCATGGCACACACTTCCTTATTCACCTCTTTCCATGCTGATTGGTAGAACAAACCCGAGTAGCCATCTAGTTCAGGTGCCTTGTTGGCACCAATCTGGAATACTGACTCTTCAATTTCCTGATCAGTGACCTGCCTCATCAGCCCATCATTATCTTCAGCCGTAACAACCTCCTTCACATATGTAAAAGCTTGGTCCATAGGGCGAGGACCAACCGAACAAAATAGGTTTTGGTAAAACCCGCTGAAGGCTTTCTTAATGGCGCTACTTTCCTCTAACCAGATCCCATTGTCATTTTTTAGCCGAAGGACCTTATTTCTTTGCCTCCTTTGGATTACACTGTTATGGAAGAATTTTGTATTTTTGTCTCCACAGTTAAGCCAAGAGATCCTTGATCTTTGCCACCAATATGACTCCTCACTTGCCCACGCCTCTTCAATTTGTCGTGTCAGGATCTCAGCATCATTCAATTTTTCCAGAGTTAAAACACCAGACATGCAGCAATTTAATTGATGTCGTAAGAGGTCAATAACCTTTCTGAAATTTGGGAACACACCTCTGCTCCAATACTGAAGTTTCCTCCTGCAAACAGTCAGTCTATTCAGCAGATCACTCATCCCGTCTGCATTGGTTAGTTCACCCTCAAGCCATCCCTCCCTTACAACATGCAGAAAGTCATCATGTTGCGTCCAGATGGCCTCAAATTTGAAGGACCTGACGGATTTTCCTTCAGAGAAACAACAATCAACCAGGAACGCATGGTGGTCCGAACCAATAGGGTCTATGTGGAAGACCACAGTGTGATCAAAGCACTCCCTAAATTCCACATTTCCCAACGCACGATCAAGTCTTTCTCTCACAATGAATCCAAGCCTTTTGTTACACCAGGTGAACCTAGAGCCCTTAGACTCTAAATCCATTAGGTTGCAATCAGCTAGCAAACTTTGAAAGTTAATAATCTTTCTCATCGATCTTGGGTTGCCACCTTCTTTTTCAAATTGCGATAGTAAATCATTGAAGTCACCCACCAGCAACCAGGGAGTAGAGATACCAGCAGCCAAAACACGAACCTGGTCCCAAATAATTCTCCTTTCCCCCTCCTAAGGCGGTCCATACACAAAAGAGACATAACATGAATCTGACAAGTATGTTGCCTCCACTATCGTGTGGATGATATTCTTTGACTTATACAACACTGTCACAGTAACATCGGATTGCCACCACAAGCCTAATCCCCCAGACAGCCCCCTTGGGTCAACATACAACTCATGTGTGAATCCACACCTACGCCTAACTTTCATAACTTTCATTGAACACAACTTAGTCTCCATTAGGAAGATTACTAAAGGTCTATGCTTATTAATCAGATCCTTCAGATTTCGGGCTGTCAAGGCTCTCCCTAGGCCTTGACAGTTCCAGGATAATATTTTCATGACCCCTTGGTGGCTGATAGAGGCCAGCCACCAGAGCCATCAGCAACCATCTTTGTTCTTTTACCACTGCCAGCTCTAAAGTTGAAGGTAGAACCCTCAGTACTTAGATTTTCAGGCTCTTCCATCACCTCATCCAGCTGTCCCTCCCCTATAGGAATGTTTTCCTTTCCACTCCTTTCCTTCTTCCTTGCATTTCTCCTAATCCTCACCTTAGTCTTCCGTAGGTTGCTCGCATAGGTAGAAATCACAGGATCAGAACCAGCTTGTATTTAGCTTCCGTCTTTTCAAATCCATGGAGTCCCAGTCTTCAGCGGCATTCCTCTTCTAGCCCATGTTGCCCAGACAACTAATCACAGCGTTCATTTCCTTGCCACAAAAAGGAACCACAGCAAGTGGATTATCCTGATATGCTTCAGGGGAGGCTCCTGCCTTAGCATCAGAAGGAGGTGCCATTGCAGAACACATCCCCTCAGATTTCGAATACATCCTTGGCCCCAGCTCCTCCTTAATGCCACTATTGCTAGTAGAAGTTCCTGCACTCTCAGGCGAAGGGGCCTTTGTTCTGCTTAGTTCCACCTTCACACACCGAGCCACCGCCGCTTCATTTTGCACAGGGCTTGAGACGGCATTGGATCTCAGGGCTTCAGATTCCCTAGCCTGTCCCAGCTCCACACGGTTAGGCGTAGGCCCATGGTTACAGGTTTTGATAGAGAAAAGGTCCTCATCCTCCTCGCTGGACTCATTCTCACCACCATGCTGTTCAACAAACTGTCGGCTCCTACCTGCCACTTCTTTCTTCCTCATGATAGATTTTGCCTCAGCGCCCTCAGGATTTACCACCACCAGGGTTTCGTCCCAGCCACGACAGGCAGTAGTTTCCATCCAAGCCCCAAACCGTGGTTCTTTAAGATTAGAACTAGAGAATAATTTCTCAGAGGTACAGGCGCGATTATCGTGACCAATTTTACCACAAGAATAACAGAAGCTGTGTAGTTTCTCATACCTCACAGAGATCCAGATCGTTCTACCATCAGGCCTGGGCAGCCAGAATCCATGCGCTAGTAGGTTCCGAAGATTAAGCATTACACGAACGTGAAGGAAATTACGGAAGTACCTGCCATTGTAATGTGGATCTTCAGCTATCAAAACTTCACCAACATGACCTCCTAGCGAAATCGCGTTCTCCAAGCACAGCGCCTCCAGAGGAACGTTGTGGATTTGGATCCAAGATGGAGCCCGGCTAAAATCAAAATCCTCAACTGCCTTATAACTCTTTCTTTCCAATAGATTCAGCAGACATCCATTAACAGACCACGGCCTCCCTTGGAGGATCCTAAGGTATTCCTCGTCATCATCAAATCTAAACATAAAGGCCTTCCCCGAAATCTCAACAATATCAAGACCTGCCTGTAGATTCCATGCTTTCCTCAGAATCGACAGCAATGTAGATCGCGTATACGCTTTACTTGACAGGATCTTGCCAATCAAGATCTTCTCAGCCTCCACCTCCTTCCATACCAGAGGCGTTGAAATATGAACCTCTTCCATGGATCGAAAATAGAGGCTATCGCGCCGAAGATCGGACTTGATCAAGCTCCTTAGGCGAGATCGGAACCCTAACTCTCCAACGACCCACTGTCACGCACCACCGTACCTCCGACACCCCCACCACTCTCATGCTTGGCGGAGAGAACAATATTCCCACACGAGTGCGCGGGGAAAAAAGTGTTGGCTTATTTGGAAACAAGACCCCCAATGAAATTATTGAAGAAGCTATTATTGTTCAGTCCAATTGGATTTCCATTTTCATTCCATTCAAGTTATAACTCCATTCCTTTACTCCTTAGTTGATCAACCTAGCCATTATGGTTCTGCCATGGGTTACGCGCTCCACAAATCTTTTTCTAGCAATATTCATGGGAGCATCATCATCTTCATGTGGTAAATCCATTTTCTAACTAAAACAAACAAAACGTCGGTATGCAATGACAATCATATCAATGAAAGTAAATTAATTGAAATATATGAATACATCTAAAACATACAAGTAAAAAAGTAAATGTACTCATCATCTTTTCTTGTTTCCTGTACGTTTGATTAAAAATTTTGTCCTTCATCATTCTTGTTGAATTGAGAATTGTGTTTCTCTTGAGTCTCCTTGTAGTAGGAATTGATAGATTGACCCAAGTCCCCTCTTTCTTAAACCCTCTCTTTTAATTGGCAGATAATCAATGAATCCTGCAGCATCATAATAATTTTTCACAGCTCATAATGAAAGAAATCATATTTGCCAATACATATCATAGGTAAATTAGAAAGCATTACAAGTCAACAAATAAAATACAACTGTTAAAAATAAATAATTATTCTACTTTTGCAACTCATCAATGTTAACAATTACTACAACAACAAAAAATTATAACTACTACATATCTTCACATACAACCTATATACTCCCTCCGGTCATAATTATAGAAGCAATTTACCAGAATTTGAGAAGATTAAGGAGAGAAGTTAAATTAGTTAATTATAATTATTTTCCAAAAATACCCCTCTGAAAATTAAAAAAATAGAAGGTTTATTACATTGCTGTAGGTGGGCAGAAAAAACAGCTGTAGTACTTTACTTTCAGTTTCCGTCCGGCTAAATAAACCTAAACGGATAAACCCTAAATAAATTATTTAATTACCGCTCAATTATGAGTAGATTTTTCTTAAAAAAATGAATTTTAAATGTATATAAATATTTTTTGTATATTTTCCATGAATTTTTTCAAAGAATTTTTTTTTTTTCTATCAAGAGAGTATCTATTTAATTGGGCATAACAAATGCAAGTTTATTTTTTTATTGTTGGAAAAAAGATAATGAAATTAATGTTTTATTAGGTTATTTTAGAGGAAAAAAATTAATCACTTTGGACGGATAGTTACAAAAAAAAATTAAAGGAATATTAAAATTATTTTATTTAAAAATAAAAAATAAGGTAGAATCTCTCACTTGATAGAATATAAGCATGTTGTAAATTAATTATTGAGAAAGTATAAATAGGGGTATTATAGGAAAAAATGACAAAAGTTAAAACTTGCTCTTATAATTAGGACCAAAACCAACTCTAAAATTTGCTCCTATAATTAGGACCGAAGGGAGTATATAATAACATTTAATTTATCTCATTTATTTTTCAGCATAAAAAATGAGAATAATTTTTTTTGAGATTTTATAATAAATTAAATATAAAAAGACATTGAGCAAATTAAACTATTAACTAGTAATAAAATTATATTTGTAAGCTCAAAAAAATTTTTAAAAAAAACTTACAGTGTATAGGAAACTTAACTAGAGTGAGTTAAAACTTCAAGCACAACACCTGGAAAAAAAGTTACTAAAGGAAAAATTAAATTAAAAATGAAAGGTTGCATGAAGCTTTAAAAGAAAATTAAAAAAGAAGAAGAAGAAGGGAAAGTGAGTGTGTACTTACTGGATCTTTAGGATGGGGATGGGAAAATGAAATTGGACCCAAGGAAATAATGGAAATGGGGATGAAGGGGTGCGTGTGTTGGGGAAGAAGTAGCCAATGGGAGTGGATACAAGAGGATAAGGAAAAGAAAGGAGGAAATCGACGAGAGAGCTGCAGAAAAATAAGGGACATGCTGCTGCTAAAGTAGGAGCTGATGAAGAGGGGTTTGAGAAAAAATATTAAAAAAAAATACATTTTGTGGCGCTTACTAAGTCAAGCACCACACAAAGTGAATAGCAGCTGTGACACTTCCTTAAGCAAGCGCCATAGCTACTACTTCAGTTTTTTTAAGGGGGAAAAAGCACCTTAAGTGGCGCTTAGTCAAGCAAACGCCACTTTAGGCCCACAGGATGCTGTGGCGCTTATTTGAGAAAGCGCCGCAACATCCCAATTTTTTTATTAAAAAAATCTTAAGAGGTTGTGGCACTTCTTTAAAGAAGTGCTATAAAACGTGCGCCACTATTTCCTATTTTTGTGGTAGTACCCCTCAATTGAAAGATGATTATTATTAAACTCAATGGGATTATAGTTTGAATGAGCATGTTACTCTTACGTGGATAATGTATGATTCTTCATCTTCTCCATAATGTTTTCTTTAATTGCTATTATTTACACACACAATGAAATGATTTATATTTAACAGAATTCAAATGCTATATAAACTAATAAAAGCATAAAACAATTTCTCCAGATAGAAAAGCATCTGTTATCAAATAATCTCCAGCATATCTCCACCGTAAGTCTTGAACTGCAGATAATATAATGCATCTATTAGACAGGGAAATGGGTGTTATATTTTTTTGGCCCAACAGGTAGTGAGTTGGTGCTCGTATGGGAAACACCAAAAAAAAAGTTTTTTAAAAGCAATTTTTCCCAAACGAAAACAAAGCTCTTTTAATATACTTACCTCTATCTCGCCAATGTGAGTTGGCATAGATGGTAAGGGATCTAGGATTAGGCCATCCTCTGCCGTCAACTCCTTTGGTAGGCGATCTCGTAAGTCAAAGTCTCATTTAATATGTCGAACCCCTCCAAAACCTTTCTTGTATCAAAAAAAAAAAAAAAAAAACTTACCTCTATCTCTAATATCGTAAGGCCACTTCTAAAAAGATAAAACATGAATTATAAGATATTGTACCAAATTAAAGAAATTATAAGATAGTGATACTATACAAGTAGAATAATTTTCCTTACAGAAAATTAAAGCGTTTTTAAGCAGGTAATTTACAGCAAAATACAATAGCAAAAAATTACAATTACTGATTATATATCATCTGCGCCCAGAAAAAATCAAGATGCTTCTTGTAGCTGTATCTCATAATTCTTAACAGCTTACACTATTTCTATGGTACTGACCAGAAAGATCTTCATCTATATATATATGACTCTGAACTATATATGTATATATGCATATGGAAAGATCAGACAATATTATGCTGTGCAGAGCGTACAAGTCACAGGCTGAAGGCAAAACCTTCTTCCCTCAGATCCCATACGCATTTTGTCCCAACGAAACCTAAATGATCGGCTCTCTGGATCTCAAGGTTATAGTCTCTCCAGGTGAACACAAAATAAACCAATACCTTGTGTTGATTTGGAAATGGGAAAATAACTATAAGGTATATAATCACCAAAAAGTCTTACAACAAGTGAACAGCATATACAATGACAAGTTCTGGTGCAGGAGATGAAAACTAAAAAGTCCATATGATCACTTGTTCTAAAACTTTTTGGAAATTATATTCGTTCCTTAAGACCTTATAGCGATTTTCCCTTCTGAAAATATCCATACCAAAAAACCTAAAGACAAGGTGTGTCCAAAATGAACACATAGAGAAGCCTTGGAAGCAGCAGAACTGTATTGTTTCAGTGTGTAATTCCACATCTCCTGATGAATTTGTCAGAGAAATTTACGTATCTATTCCATAAACTCCGAACTTTTGGGAAGCCAATTTCGAGCCATGGCTTTGCGGGGCCACTGAAATGAATTACAGCAGCATATTCCAACCTATCTGGACTTATTTCTTTCGATTGATGGTTGTAACCTAAGTCAGTCACAAGCCATGATGAATCTATAGGATGCACTTGACCCTCAAAAGCAATCAAGGCTGGTGGAAGCATTCCTGGTTTCCATAATGCCAACCCAGATTTGAGGTTCTGTGAAATCAAATAAAGATATTGAATAATTTAGAATATTAATTTCATAAGACACAACAGAAACAGAATTGCCAAAGTATTTTTATAATCTGCAGGCCAACAACCTTCAAACTCAAGCTTAGGCTATTATTCAGTTGAGAGGCATATGTAGTTTTATTATTCACAAGAGTCGCATAAAATATTCTAGCACTATTATAGTCCACAAGATTTGAACAAACTAATAAAATCTGTCCTACATGGTTTCCAAACACAAACCAGTTCTCAGTGATATTAAACATGCAAGAAAAGTGCAGTTCAGAACCATAGACCAAGTAATTTTGCTCATCAGTTCAAAATGTGAAACAATGAAGCATTCAGATTACTTATTCAATACTAAAGTGATTCATCTAGAATAAAGCACCATAAAAGTTACCAAAACTCATTTTGTTGCAGAATTTTGAGGCTAAATTACTCAAATAAAGTGCATCAAGATATGCTTACTAGTTTCAACCATTGAAAGTAAGTCTCAGTGATATTCGATCTCCTCCAAGCTTCAAGATCAAATATATTCATGCCGTAGTGCCATACGCTTTGATCATGATCAAAGTTGGATGATATGAGAGGATGGGAGAAGTTCAAGTAGTTGATGTATTTACTTCCAGGGAAAACAGCTTCTTCCCCATCAGATGATGACTTGAAAACCGAGCCAGAGACTTTTCCATTAAGATTTAGTTCCCACAAAGAAGATATGTCATGTTGCACCACAACATCATCATCCAAAAATGTTACCTTGTTCAGGTCTGGAAACAGCTGTGACAGACCACAAAAATCAAATCATGAAACCATCATCAGACCAGTCAATTCTACCAAATCCGATCCCTAAAAATCTAAGTTAAGAGGTACTACTCTGGTTTAATATAAAAAATATTTGGGGAATTGATATTGGTTCTACATATAAGACATAGTTTTTATATTTGTCAATCTTTTTCTAATTTACCCCTATTGATGCTCCCTCAACAATAATCAAAAAGGAGAGGGAATGAGAGAATTAAAGAATATGACTAGAATATTTTAGAAAATAAATGTCATATTAACTCACTCAACTAACTTCCTTAATCTAATTAAATTAGGTAAATATGTCTTATATGAACGAGCGAAGGGAGTACTATAAATCAAAAAGTAACTATTTACTTCAGGGATATAAATGCGGAGATGATTTAACAAGGAGAGACTGCTGGGCCTTGGAACCTCCAGGAACCTGTTTTGCTCTTGATCACCATGGTTGATGAATTCCCTTTCTTTAATGTTCTTGTAATAGTTCTTCCAAATGAATTGATTAGTCTCCAGAATCTCCTGAACACCAGCATTAACTTCTTCAGACCAGTCATATTGGTGCAATCCCCTAACTTCCACTACTGCTGATGATTTCACAGAGTTGGTGGCAAACCATGCATGCATGGGAGTGTAAGTTTTCTTATCGGTGACAATGTGAAAGACCAACTTTTCAGGGTTGGCTGAGTTTTCAACAGTGGAGGTGACAACAACAGAAGCAGCAAGGACATTGTCAGTTAGGAGAACAAGGTGGTGGAAGGTAGGATCAACTAGCCGAGACACGAATTCAGCTGGAGGTAGGCGAGATCGGGCCATGGCGTTTACAGAGTATTCTTCAGCTAGCTTGAGGCTTAGACAGTTTAGGCTCTTGGGAACACCATGTGAAGCTAGATGCCAGTAAACTGATTCCATATGTCTTGCTGATTGCACCTTGATTTCCATTCTTGATAGCTGCAAAATATGATCAGAAGAATATCATGTGTTGAAATGGAGAGTCACTACAAGAGGAGACTTTGAAATGTGCATATATCAATATCATGTGTTAGGTGAAACGGTCCTCGACTATCCAGGTAGGGTTAAACTACAAATTTATTTTGGAAATTTTCGTTGATGAGTAATATTACATTAGAAGTAAAAGTATTTGTAGGTTCAATGTTTTCCAGAAGTGTAAAAATGGAGCAATGTTGCCCCTTATTATGAAAAAAGTTAATTGTCAACATTAATTTGTTGATAGGTCAACGTTAGATTTTTAAAAGTATGGGTCAACATTATTATGTTTTAAAACTTTCAGGGTGATATTAAAACTAAAAAAACTTTCGGGATAACATTAACCCTCAGCGAAAACTTTTTCAGAAAATTTGTACCTAAAGTACCTTAACCCTTTATATAAATTAGACCTACTTTTATATGTGAGCCTGGACAAACAAGACCGAAAACCTTGAAGAGAAACTTGACCCGAAAAACTTGGTCCGAGTTGAACGACTCATTCCTCAACAAGTTTTGGTTTTGTTTCCAATACTTAAACCCAGAAGAATCTTAATGAAACTATGAGAATCAAAACCAACAATTTAAAACTACAAATACCAAAGCCAAAATTCGATTAAAATTGTAAGGCCCAATAATGATATTAACCCCTAAACTTTCTTAAAGTTTTACATATTCAGTTATAGATATGTACCGTGGCTTTGATCTTGAAAGCGAATGCCTCGAGGTCTTGTCGTTTAGAGGCCCTCATCAGTTTCACAAGCTCACTGAACGACTCAGCTCCTTCTTCACTTCCATTACCGTCATTTGCCTCTAGCAGTGCTCTGGTCAGCTCATCTCTGAGTTTCTTAACATAAGTACATGCATAGCATCAATAGCCATGGGATAAAAAAGAACAAAACAATAAACAAAAGGAACTATTTAAATTAAAATCCTACTATTTGTTCACTGTTTCACCAAATCATCATCAATTGGCGAGTTTAAATTTTTATTGAAAAGTGGCTTAACATATTCGAGGCTAAATTATATTGTCGCTGAAAGTTTCACCATTACCACGTGACCTCTAGTGGCTGAGTGGACAACATTTTGATTTTGGGAAAATTGAACCAAATAAATTCTTGGGAAAATCATTTTCAGGGCCCTTTCGAAATAGCAACATCGCATTGACAATAATAAAAAAAAAAAAAATTAGGATGCAGCATATAATTTAATATAAATAAATAAAATATATAAAAAAATTTAAAAAAGGCCCTAGGGTCTTTTTTAGGATTATCATAATCTTGGGGCCTTTTTTGGGATTGTCAGTGCTAAAAAGGCCCTGAAAATGATTTTCCCTAAATTCTTTAGAGAGAATAGGACTTTCTAACACACATAAACTAACTAGATTATACTAAAGTGAATGGGCAAAAATTAAAGGACAGTTTTGACAATAATTATATTCTAACACAAGCGATTAAGTTTTTTTTAAAAATAATTTAATAAATAATTCCATATCTAAATTTATCAACACTCTATTTATTAAAGATTAAAATGAACTTTTACTGTGGATTGTGCTGATTGAGCTGTCCATTCTATTCTTTTCCTTGCTGTCTTGTTATTTTTGTCTAGTTTCAGATAATATTTTAATTGAGATTCCACAAGTTTGAGTAATGGACAAAATTTGACAAGTCATTGATGTGTCCTATATATTCCAAATTGGAGTTTCGTTTAGTTGGAAAAAAAATATTACATTTATTTATAAATTGTTGATAGTTTTGATTATTGATAATTTATTTAATTAATGATATATAATATTTATTCCTTCAATAATAATGTGATAAGTGTATGACTAACTTAAAAGATTATATACTTAATGTGTTTGATCCAAAATTAATTTCTAACTACGATGTTGATAATATATAAAACAAAAATTACATATAAATTATGCCCATAAATAAAACCAGTTACTTAATCATGATTTACGTCCCGTATACTATACCTATTGTATTATTAATTATGATTTACGTACATTTACTTATTTTTTTTTTTTTTTGAACAATACTTAATTGTTATTTCACTACTTGAAGTAGACGCAAAGTATACAAAATTATGAATGATAGAACTTGCAGACGTTTGTCTTAAGGTGAGTTAGTGGAAAATGTTGAAATTCAGAAATGTGATCAGAAAGGAAAATAGATTATAAAGGCAAAAAAAAAAAAATCACGTGATGAAAATGTGATCATAATCTTTAGGCATACGGTTGAATTATTGAATGAAATACATGGATTCCCTCAATTATCGTTTATATATCTTGCTTTAATTTTACATGAAGAAGAAATTACACAATTAAAAAGTCAACATATAAAGTAGTTACTTAACTAATACCACGACTTATAGAAAGTTTCTAGTATTAAAATGAAGATAAGAGCACACATTTCACTTTCTAACTTCATACAATATTTTAGTTTGTTTTCTAAATTTTATAAAGTACTTTTAGTCATTGAGCACGCAATACCATTAATCTCAAATGATATTTTTATGTCAATTATTTTTTTTAAAAAAAAAATAAACTTAATGTGTCAATATTAAAGAATGCTTTGTCAACCTATAGAATTTTAATAACAGAATTTTTTTGCTATAAAATTTAATTTTATAGCCGGGAAAAAAATAAAAGACACTTTATAAAGAGAATAAAATAAAAGTATATAAGTTAAAATGTGCACTTTTTGACTAAAACATGGTACGATTTCATATAATAATATGTTTCCAGTTCCCACTTTCAGCTAACTGGTTGGAATTTATTATTGGGAGAATCCCTTTAAAATCCCAAAGTAGTAAGAAAATGTTGAAAAAGTCACAAACAAAATTCTAATGTTAAAAAAGTCACAAACAAAATTCTAATGTTAAAAAAGTCTCAAATAGTTGTTAAAATCTACCGATGAAGTTGTTAATCACTTATTGAAGGAGTTGTCAATGAGACTTTTTTGACATCAAAATTTTTTATGAGACTTTTTTAACATTTTTTTAATCTCTTAAGACCTTAAAGAAATTTTCCCTTTATATCGTTATCCCCACACACACACATGGTTTTTAGCCAAGTGGGTTATAGCCGTACTATCCATGCTAGCTAAATTTGATTATATTAAATTGATTGGTGGGTAAATTGAAATACTCCCTCTGATCCTAATTATAAGATCTAATTGACTTTTTTAGAAAGATTAAAGAAGCTAATTAAATTACTTTAGAGTATTTTTATTTTTATTTTTTTCTCCAAATTAATTAGTTTGACTAATAAACTAATATATAATCTAAGAAGACACAACATATAAAATGATTAAGTAACTTATTTAGCTTCCTTAATTTCTCCAAAAAAAATTCAACTAGGTCTTATAATTAGGACTGTAGGTAATATTTTGTTAACTATTTCATGCATGGTGTATTACTTAAACTATGCAATTTTCAAACAGATAGATAAATCGTAATTTTTGTAATTTATTATGAGCAAGGTAATTTGTATAAATTTCATATGAAAAAATTGATGTTATACAAAACTTGAAAAGTAAACTTGTAGTTGAGGGTCACAATATACATACCAGAGACGTGTCACTCTCGCCCAAAAACCTCCATCGTACACAATCTGCAATTATCATTTCCACTAATACGGTTTAAAAGGAGCCAAAGCTTTCAACAACACAATCTAACTTTTCATGATTCTTTTTTCATTTGTATAGTTGTCCTTTTCTAATGATTTAGATTTATTTTTATACAATTATCTCATCTTAAATATTAAACTACTAAAGTATCCATCCCTCCTAAATATATACAAAATAGAGTTGATTTTTTTTTTAGAGATTATTAAAACTAATTAAATTACTTTAAAATATTTATACTTATCACTTTTTATCTAAACAATTTTGTCTAACTTATAAATTGATATATAAGGCTAGAAGGGACAAGAATTTTTTTTGTACCTACTTAGATATATTCTTTTATATGTTTGGTTTGAGGGAAATTTGGTCCTATTTATAAGTTCATTTGACCAAATAAATGAGATTGGAAATTTTGCCCATATTAATAATGATGAGAGAGATTGGCTAATTATATACAAGAAAAAAAGATGAGAGATTTTCATAATAAATTATAAAAGGTTTCATTCATTTTTCCTCTCCCCTTCCCTTACTCTATAATCATTGAGATACCTAACTTTCATTGTATGAGATTTGGTTAAACTAAAAAAAAAAAAAGAGTGAATATTCTTTTAAAGTTACTAGTTCCGTCCATGCAGTAATTGCACAAAAGGAAAAAAAAAAAAAAAAGTCGAAAAATTATAATGGTAACCACTCCCTCTTGTCTTATTTATAAACAACATTTTTTTTTCATGAGTTTGATCTTATATATGAGCAACAACCTTGATATAAATAAAGGAAAGGTGGGAGTAGTATTAATGAACTAATTAATTCAGAATTGTAAAATGGTTTTAAATAAAAATTAAGAAATAGATAAATGAGCAAAAGCATGAGCACAAGTACACAACGTGTAACGACCTCCCAAACTGAGAAATTTCATTATACGTCTCTGATTCCAGTACTTTCTTGGGACTGTGATTCATACTTTTCGTAATGCCATTGCCAAACTCTACCAACTTAATGTTCATTCGATTCAAAATGCTGGAAAACAAAAACTCTGAAAATTAAATTATAGAGTAAAAGATTTTTGAAGACTAAAGTACTAATTTCAAAAAAAGTGAAGAAAAACACTACGAAGCAATAACTGGAGCTGAAGATTCGAATTACCTAACGACGAGCAAACCGCAGCAGATTCGAGCACCAAGAACGCGGTTCTGACAAAGAGAAACGGCAGGAGGATACCGAGCAATAGCACCACCGGCAGGAAAACGCCGGCGGAAATCCGGCGACCTCCTGCAGCAGCCGCAGTCTCCGCCGTACTAGTAGCCTTCTCCGATCCTTTTCCGGCTACTCCTCCTCCTCCTCTGCTGTTTGATATCGCAATCACTCTCTTTATCCCCTTCGCCGATATGTAAAAATTCATCGTCTCGATTCCATTAGTCAATCCGATTGCTTCTCATCCTCCATCTTTGTCTTCGTCCTTCTCTGAACCGAATCGGCGAGAGAGATCTGATGCTTCACTGGCTCACTGGTTTAGTGCGAGGCAAGCAATGAAGAGAGAGAAGAGATGGAGCATTTATCCGACCTTTTGTACTTTGTTGAGCAAAATGGAGTTCACGGGAATCGAAATTCTCGAGGCACAGTGAAATCAATTAATTTTCACGAAGAGGAAGAAAAAGAGAAAACCAAATCAAATCAAGGGAAAAACTGAAAAAGAGATATAAACATCATTTCAATTTCTAAAATTCATAAAGGTTTTTTATGTCTGAAAAATTATTGTGAATTAAAATTAAGTGAGGGATAGAGTGAGATAGTAAGATACTGTATGCGCGTGTTTTGGGGGAAGAAAAGCCAAAACAAAACACAAGCCGTGATCGAAGCCACGGGAAATTAATTAGGTAAGCATATGCTTTCGCTATAATCGCTATCGATATGATGTTTGAAAAATATATATATTTAAAAACTTCTTCACAAAAAAACGTAAAAAAAAGGGAAAAATATAAAAGAATTTTAAAATCACAAAATATCAAATCAAGTTTATTATTAAAAGTTAATAAGGGAATAATAAAACTTAATAAGTAATTTACAACTCATTCTTTAGAGAAAACTTAATTTAGAATTTTACAAATTCAAATATTTTTTTTCTGCCTTTTTCCCTAAAAAAAATATTTACCAATAGTAATGGCGCAAGAAGTCAAGCCCTGTAAAATTAAGATTTCAAATTTAATTAGATTCTTGTAGGTTTTTTTTTCTGATAATCATGTTTAATTTTATACTTTTAATCCGGTCATGATGATTTTTTTTTTCTTTTTATAAGTCACCTAAAATTATAATATGAAAATATGTAAAACAATTGTATAACAATATTATGGTTATTGAACTTAAATCGGACTAACGGGTTCGACCTGGAAACCGGTCAATAAACGGTCAAGACACAAATCCGGTCCACTTTTTTTTATCAATTTTTTTTTTTTTTAATTTCATATTAATAACCTTGTAGTTTTCAATTTCTCTCTAGTTTAACCTTGAGTTAGCTCCGGTTTGACCCATTGACTCTTAACCTACTACCCATGGTTCTCAGATCCGGACCGGGAACCGGTGGATAAACCGGTCTGGTCCGGGGGTCAAACCGATTCCATTTTTTTAAAATAAAAATATTACTTTTTTTATTTTCTTTAGAATTCCATACTAATAACTCTAAAAATTTTTTTTTCACCGGTTTAACCCCGGTTTGACTCCGGTCTGACCCACTAACCCTTGACCCAGTACCTGGACCGGTCTGGTGACCGGTTCGGGTTTCAGAACCTTGCTAATACCCCGACCGGTTCAATGGCTAGTCCAAGTTTAATAACTTTGGGATATATAGGGTTTTAATGAAATCATATTTGTTATGTTGGGTTTTGTATTTTTTTAATACATATTTAATGCAATTACTACTTTATCTGGTAAAAAAATATAGGAATTTAATAAAAAAATTAAAGAAACTTAATTAAAAATAAGATAAAATTATAAGTACGTGGAGATCAATTTTTTTTCAAATATAAAAACTTTTTTTAACCACAAATCTTTAATATTATAAATGTATAGAGCTGTTAATTACGATTATGGCCCTGTTTGCTACCGACACAGCCATGATGTGGAAATCTTTCCCTCTTTTGTTTACTGGGCCGTACTGGACCATTACTTTCCTCACCTGAATGCGATAGTTTAATCAAATCAAATATTCAAATCATGACGTAATTGTCAATTATTAAAGGGTAAATCTGTAATTTCAACAACAAACGTATCTAACAGGGGCACCTGATACCATAATTTTTTTTAGATGCTAAAATGTACATAAATATTGTAAAAATGTACAATTTTAACACAACCGTTTTTTTAGTCGGAAAAGATAATTATATTAATACTACAAACATTACAAACAGATACAATACCTGGATTCAAGCAAACAATGTCAAATCCAATCAAATTCAATATAACAACAAAACAACAAAATACATCAAATACAAAGAAACAGTCAAATCACCGTACATAAAATATTTAAGAATAGAAGTAGAATCATGGACAAAAGTAACCTCTTCAATATCCAACGTTAGAAGTGACAAGCAAGAAAGTGTTGGTTGGAAAACTCACCCAAACGGGCAATAAGCATAAACTGCAATTAGAGCAGCTGTACAGATTCCCCATGTTGGAGAAAAGAGTACGGATAACCCAACCTCAGACGAAAGAAGACCCATGATGTCCTGAAGAACACTTATGTTCCATTGTTGAATCAGATCTGGTGACCTTGATCACACATCAAGCAACACCTCTTTAGATCTTCCCCCAAGAACGCAGATCCAAGCTATCAAGTTATAATCGGATCTAATAACGTCCAAACAGCCAGCCAACCAAGAGGATTTGAACGTAGATCTTACAGATCTATTTATTTCTTGAGACAAGAACACCACCACAAAACCTAGTACCACAAAAAAAGCAACAAAAAACAGGTAAATCTCACCTCCACAGATTAGATCTGGAGAAGGAGAAGAGAGGGCTCGCCACAAGGACGGGAGATGGCCACATCCGACGGAACTCAAAGAGAGAAGACCACATATCCAAGATCTGGACTTTAAACTACCTCTTTGACTCATCTGTGCCACAAAAAAAGGTGCTCGCTGGCGGCTTGTGAGTACAAGCCACCGGCGAGAGGGAGCATAGGATGAGGAGGGAAAGTGCAGAAGAGAAAAGGCGGAGAAAAAAAAATTTAACACAACCGTTGAGTTATGCAAACAAACGTCATCTCAATTGTGTAATTAACCTCCCTGGCCACCGCCGTTCTAAGAAGGCACAACAGGAAATTGCAGGGGATGGGATCTTCTCCGGAGGTAGAACTCCGGCGAGCATTTCCATGAAGCCGTCACGCTTTCAGGCGATTCTTAGAATTGAGTGAGAAAGAGTTTGTTAGTATTTAGATATTCTAATTTTTCAGTATTTTTAATTCAAATTTTTTAAAAAATATATATTATATTTTTTTTGAAGATTCTTTTATATATATTTTAATGTCATGATTCATCTAGAAAAAAACATATTAAAATTTTAAAATAAAAAATAATCATTATCTAAATCAAATATTTAAAAATTCAAAAATGGAATATTTTGACATGGCGCGGCCTGTTATTTTTTATAATAATATGTTGTTTGTGTGTGCATTAAGCAAAATGATTCATGTATTAAATAATAAAGAAGTCATTTTATTGATTGCTATTATAAATATTGGTCGTTATTAGAAAAAATATAAGTTATATTAACTACTTTAACTAACTTTTTTAATTTAATTTAATTTAATTAGGTAATAAATTTGTCTTATATTAAGACTTAGGGAGTAACTTCAAATCAATGGCTGAGAGAGAAAAGAGAGTTCGAGGGCACAAGCGAGGGACGGAGAGCAGCGGTAAGGAGGGATCAGGCGGCGGAGATGGGGAAGGCGACGGAGGCAATATTGCCAATAAGGGTGTTCAGGCTGATGAGGGAAAAAGGTTTTCTTTTGGAAATGTGACTGAGAAGAAGAAAGGGGACAGTGCTGTTCCTAGTTGAGTAGGCAGTGGTGATGCTAATCTGTCTTACAGGGACAAGCTTCTCTCGCCTGGGTGTGGCGGATTTCTGGTAAAGCATTCGGAGGAAGATGACATAGTTCAAGGATGGAAGGATTATTTCAACAACATGAACGAGAAGGATGCCCAGAATGAAGCGGCGGAGTCAGAGGAAGATGATGACCAGATACCAGGACGTACAAATGGTAAACCAGGGGCCCTGAAGTTCACTGCTGACGAATATGCTGCATGGTGTCTACCATGGATGAATTCCCTCATCATTAAGGTCTTAGGTGCATCTTTTCCAACATATATTATTCGTGATCGAATAAACCGTATGTGGCGGCCTAAGGATCCCTTGAAACTCATCCCTCTGAATAATGGGTATTATATTGTCTCTTTTTCTAACAAAGAAGATAAAGAATATGCCTTTCAGGGGGGACGATGGATGATTGAAGACCACTACTTGATCGTTCAACAATGGCGCCCCAATTTTAATCCCTGGAAGGCCGACCTTCAGTGTCGTATCGCGGCTTGGATCCGTTTGTCAGATGTCCCATTTGAGTTTTACAATGTTAAGCCCTTGCGTCGGATAGGGAATATGATTGGTCGAATGATTAAAGTCGATCGTTCCACATCCATTTATGACAAAGGTGGTTTTGCTCACATCTGTGTGGAAATTGATCTAAAGCAATCCCTGTTGCCAACGTACACGGTGTTTGGAGAGGAGCGAGCAATTGTCTATGAAGGGCTTCACCAGGTGTGTTTTCAATGTGGCAAGTATGGGCACCAAAAAATAGCAAGTTCGATGACCCAAACCGAGGAAAGTGTTCAGAATAAAGATCAGCAGAATGCGACGTCAGGTGCTGGGGGTGTCAACGGTCAAAACCAGGTGAAGTGTGATCGAACTACAAGCAATACCACCATTGTTACCGGCCACGACAGCGAAGAGGAGAGCCCATTTGGGAAAATAAAGATCCTAAGGCGTGATTTTCGTGGGGATATCAATTCGATTGGTGTAAGGAAGGAGGTTAATGACAAGTTAAAGCAGGTGGTTGACCAGAGTGTATCTATGAATCAGAGGGAATCTCAGCGTTTAAAGGTGGGACAGGGAACGCAATCAGGGAATAATGCCAAAAAAGGAGAATGTGCCAAAGAAAAGGAAACGCGGGAAACAAAATCAAGGGATAATGCCATAAATGGAGAATTTGCCAAATCTAAGGGAATATTTAAAACTGAGTGGGTCCAGGTTGGATCCAAGAGGAAAAAATACTGCAAAAAGTAGAGCTAAGGGCAAGGAGAAAAAACCTCCAGCGCGTGATCGATTTGTGCGTCCTTCACAGGTGGGCCACGCATTGGCTAACACTCAAACCAACCCTTTTATTTCTCTGCAAGTAGAGGAGCCCAGTCCATGTAAGTTAATGAGTAGGCCTTGCAAGGATCCTTGCGACAATGGACCTTTGGGAACTACCGCGGAAAATGTAACCCAACGTGTTGGTGTGCATGTGGATCAGGTGGAAGCGTCAGTATCAAATAAAGAAGTTGTGATAGCGATACATCATTTACAGGAAAATGAAGTAATGATACAACATTCATTGGATGAAATCATGTGTGATCAGGATAAAGCTGAGGGGGAGCTTGTCATACCCCAACATCTCTCTACTGTTTCCCAATGAATTACATGATTTGGAATTCAAGGGGCACCGATGCAAGAACCTTTCCTACTCTTGTTCGTGACCTTAAATATCAATATCATCTGGATTTTCTGGCAGTTTTAGAAACACAATGTGCGAAGACAGCTTCAACAGGCCGAGCAAACCAATTGGGGTTCTCTAATATGGAACTTATTGATTGTGAGGGATATAGTGGCGGCATTTGGTGTTTATGGGAGCCTAGTATTTCTCATGTGTCTGTACTAGAACGACATCACCAGTATATGCTATTGGAAATTGTGCCCTAGGGGCAAGACATTGTACTTTAGACATTTATGTTATTTAAAGTATTCTCTTTTTGTTATCATTTTGTTTGCATGTTTACATTGATAACTGTATCCCTGGATATTCTAATAGATTATCCTAAATGTCCTTGGTCGGTCATCTACGCGGGAGCGACGATGAGATAAGACCAGTGTGACTTTAATGAGGTATGGAGATACGAATCAAAGTCATAGGCACTTGTAAGAGTACAAGGTGCTGGACCGACCCACTATGAGAAAGTTGCATGGAATAAGTCATAAGCTTTTCTCATGTATAACCACGTCACAACGCCCTTTGACCTGAGATCATCATGGATTCCTACATGATGAGTCGCATGTCTTTGACCTAGTCAAAAGTCACCTTTGACAGGGTGATGACAAAGGCTTGGATCGGGATCAGTGATTTTCATGCAGAGGAATGTGAATGGTCAAGATGTAATTTTTCCCTCACATTTGTAGAGAGATAATACTGGGCCCCTCGATGAGTGAGTCTGAGAAATGTATGGTCATACTACGATGGAAAGGAGTTTCCATCTCAATTGTTAGACTACTCAAGAATCGAGAAAGTGATGGTCAAGAACAGGAAGTTGACTTTCTCCATACCTCATCCTTGACCAAATTATCACGTGACAAAAGGGACGTGACATGGTTGTACGATAGGTTATATCGCATCAACGATCCCCATATGAATTGGGTAGTCACAATGTCTTGCTAGAGGCCGCTTGCGACTTGTGGGCTGATACAGTATTGGCCCGCTGCCAATCTCATGTGGGCCTACAGGGTCGCACACAAGAATGACCCAACACGAGCAAGAGTGTCCAGATTTAATGAATATTTTTTTAATCTAGGATGTGTGTGTATATATATTAATAAATTCGAAAATAATAATGATATTATTTATTGATAATAATATTATTATATATAGTATTTAATTTATTTGATAAATTAAATAACTATAATAAATTGAGATATTGTATCACAGATTTAATTTTCGAATAAAGATATTGCATATCATATTTAATTTGAACTGAGATATCGGATATCATTTTAAATTAAATATAAGCATATCATATCTTGATTTAATTTATAAATATAAATTAAATCTGAAGGCCTATTAATTCGGATCAAGTAGTTAGATTAGATCTGTTGGACAGATTTAATTAATATTATTTAATCCAAATTCGAAATTAATTAGATTAATTTTGAATATTTTAATACGACATATTAGGGTTTTAGAAACCTATAACAGATGCTGATCTAGTCGTATTAAACTATGGATGAATTAGACGGCCGCGAAACACAAAACCCTAGAGAGAAAAAGAGAGAGACGTAAGAACAAGAAGGCGCTAGCACGCTGCCGTCAGTGTTGGAGGCCGTTCGTGTGGATACTAGTAGAGGGAGAGGACACGTGAAGTCAGCTCCTGCCTGATCGAACAAGAAGGCGCTAGCCCACGTGATCAAGATGCCACCTCGTTCGACACGTACGACGTCTCAGGCGCACGAGGATCGAGGCGCAAACACGAATGATACATTGAACCCTCCGCATAGGTATGATTCGGAAACCCTAAATCTAGATTTAAACACTATTGAGCGATCCGCCTAAGGGATTCGTTAAAAAATTTTATTCCGCTGCGTGTACGAATCCCAACATATGCACTTACAGATTACTAGCTCAGTAGGGCATACTTGGACCGTCACCGTGGTGTATGCATCGTCGTCATGTGCTAGTAGAAGGGTTTTGTGGCAGAATCTATCTCACCTAGCACCGACAGTCCAGGGGGCTTGGATGGTTGGAGGGGATCTCAACGGTATGATGTTTCATTGTGAACGGCGTTCTTATGCTGTGTCTCGAACTTCTTATGATCGTGATCTCCTTGGATGGGTAGACTTGCATGATATGAGGGATGTCAGATTCATCGG
The DNA here is from genome assembly GCA_025563575.1 of Acacia pycnantha. Classification (NCBI taxonomy): domain Eukaryota; kingdom Viridiplantae; phylum Streptophyta; class Magnoliopsida; order Fabales; family Fabaceae; genus Acacia; species Acacia pycnantha. Next base: position 161,971 of record JAMWYP010000031.1, on the reverse strand, counting down.
ACCTAAGTTCACGTGGAAACGGGGTACCTCTGAGGCAAGACTGGATAGAATGTTAGCTAATGAGTATTGGTTTAATTTGTTCCCAAATGCATCAGTCGCTCACCTTCCGTTTTTTAAATCAGACCATAGGCCTTTGCTCTTGAGACTAGACACGGATGTGGGTTCTCCTAAACCAAATCGCCCTTTCCGGTTTCTCGCAACGTGGGTTTTACATGAGCAATTTGATGAGTTTGTCAAGAAATCCTGGATTCAGGAAACTACTTGGCTACACAATATTGACCAATTCACTCACGCTTGTTCTAAGTGGAACAAGGAGGTGTTTAGACACACTTAGGCGTTCCTCTCCATCATAAACGGGTGACTAAGGAGTCTTATCAGTTTGTGGTGGATAAGGTTAAACTACGGCTGTCAAAATGGAAAACTAAATCACTTTCCTCTACAGGGCGATCCACTCTTGTCTCATCGGTGACCACAACAATACCTGGATATGTCATGCAAACCTCCTTACTCCCAGCTAGTACAAGTGAGACTCTGGATAAGTGTAATTGTCAGTTCCTATGGGTTAGTACTGAAGAGCAAAAGAAAATAACCCTGGTTGCTTTGGATACTATCTGGAAAGTGAAATCTAGTGGGGGGTTGGGGCTTCGACATGCTAATCATTATAACCAGGCTTACTAAATGAAATTTGGGTAGAACCTAGTTGCCAGAAAAGATGAATTTGGGTGAAGGTACTGAGAAACAAGTATAGTTGTGGCTCTGACACTATTCCAAAAATTGAGCTAGGCAGACCTGGGTCAAATTTATGGAGTGGTATTAAACGCACGTGGCACAAGGTTCAAGATGGCATGGAGAGGCTGCCAAATGGCCTGGTGCGATGGAGAGGGACGAAAAGTGGAGATTTTACGGTAAAGTCAGCATACAACTCGCTCACTAGCGTTGAGGCCCATCCGGATCCAACTTGGGGTCGAATATGGAAGCTCTAAGTGCCATAGCGTTGCAAGATGTTCTTATGGCTGGCCATTCTTAAACGGCTATTAACTAATGTATCACGTTGCAAACATGGCTTGAGCACTAATGCATACTGTCCGATCTGCAATAATGATCTGGAAACGCTGAGTGACGTTCTCCGAGATTGTCCAGATACTTTGTAGTTTTGGCAACAATCAGTACCATAACATGCATAGAATAAGTTCAGCTCATTGACGTTCGATCATTGGATACATTGGAATAATAATCACCGAGGTGCGAGCAAACAGGCGGATGAGTGGAAAAATACCTTTTCTATTGCATGTTGGTGGCTTTGGAGGCGTCGGAACATGGCTGTTTTTGAAGATTGGCAGATTGTGAACCCGTCCCTGTAGATTAACGTTATGGCTATGGTGCACAGTACACGAGATGCTCAGGATAGGTTCTGTTTGAAGGATAGTAGAAAGCCTAATCAGGGGAACACAGGAAATAATTGGCAGCCTCCACCAACAGGCAGGGTAAAGCTGAACACTGATGGGGCTTTCACACAAGCGTCTCCAGGTGTAGCTAGTGGAGGAATCTTGAGAGATGAGCATGGGAAGTTTCTTTCTGCGTTCATGTTTAAAGGAGGAGAGGGTGACTGTTTGACAGCTGAGTTACGGGGCTGCCTTCATGGCCTGAAAATTGCGTGGGACATGGGCTGTAAAAATATCATGCTAGAAGTTAATGCTGCGGATGTAGTTGATCTGCTACGGAGTCCAGTGAACTTGACGCATGAGGATAGCGGACTGGTCACAGAGATCAAACGCATGGTTGACAGGAGTTGGAATGTCGATGTACAACTTATCAGTCGCTGGTCTAATGCAGCGACAGACCATCTGGCTAAAGCGAGCCTTTCCGTCATGCCCGGTGTTCAGGTGATGTTGCACACTAATGTGGAATTGGAAAGGATTATTGTTGAAGATAATATGTAGTTAATGTCTGGATACTCAAGTTTATCAAAAAGACTTAGGGAGTAGTTGATCAAATAAGGAAGAAAAACAGTTATAAATGGGTTTGTCGAACTGGTGTTTGATTTGTTTGGTATGGCATCGATCACGATTTGATAGTTCGATTCAATTTTAGGGGAAAATCAATCAATAAATGCTAATTTATTTCTACCAAAATAATACTATTTCATTACAGTTTTGTACTAGAAAATTATATATAGCATTAATTTTCTTCCTTATTTGGTAATTAAGAAGGAACATAAAAATGGTAATTATTTTGAAGGACCAAAACTTAAAACATTAAAATAGAAAGACTAAATTGTCCTTTGTCAGATTTCTTATATTATCTCTAATTAAATCAGAATCTAAAGTGATTAATTGAAAATAATAAATAGAGATCAAATCAGAATCTGGAATATGTAAGTTAGAGTCTCTACCGGTAATTTTTTATCTCTCCGTGGAGGAACCGTAGGCTCTTCCGTTGACAAATATCTCCCAAGCCTCCTACCCCCGTGTTCAATGATCTTCAAGCCCCTCTCCTTGATAATTTTTTATCTCTCCGTTTTCTTTCGATTTAGTTATTGTTATCGTCATTAAAACCTCATTAATCTTTGCCCCTTTAGTATTGTATCTTTTCAAACTTCTATTTTGAATTATCGAAGACAAATTCCCAATGTCCTTCCTTTTTCTTTCTTTCTATAGAATGAAAGGTTCCTAGATATTATTGTTCAAAAAAAAAAAAGTTCCCAGATAATATAATGACCTCTAAGTATTTTTTTTTTTTTTTTTGCTAATTAGATATTTCATTTGATGCTTTTTTTGATTTTGAAACTTATTTAATATTATTCAGGAAATTGGTTCAACAATAATAGAGCCTAGAAACTAATTTTGGATTTGAAAAATTATTTAATATTATTCAGGAAATTGGTTCAACAATAATAGAGCCTAGAAAATAGTTTTGGATTTGGAAACTTATTTAATATCATTCAAGAAATTGGTTCAACAATAATAGGCAATGGATGGTAAGCACAAAGACTTGGAGCTATATAAGTAAAACAATTTTTTTTTGGTTTTCTTACCTTTACACAAAAATTGTAGAACCAAGGGCAATTTAGTCTTTTTATTTGAATTTTTTAATTTTTTTGTCCTTCAAAATAATTACTACTTTTATAGTCCTTCTTAATAAATATTATTTTTCTTAGGTCCTTTATTATAATTTTCCCTTAATTTAAATGGATTTCTCTTAGAAAATGTATTAATTAAATAATACAAATTTCATTATTGCTTTTTCACCCAACGTCGAATATGATTGAGAGAATTTGGTAAGACTGAAGAGTCAATTTTAAATCAGGTTATTATTAAAACAATAAAAATTCGTAAATGAAGCTAATTGCCTAAATATAATGATATACCATATATGTTATGATTAAGTAATTTACTTAATTTCTTTAATTTATTCCAGTTAGTAAAACTTTTAAATTGTTGGATTTTAATTTATTTATTGATCGGTTGATGTTAGTTTGCCAACACATACACACACATCAAGGGTGGAACCAGGATTTGAAATTAGGGGGGGCAAAAATTACAGAAAAGAATACAGTGGAGCCAGCATTTGAAATTAGGAGGAGAAAATTATAGAATTGGACCCAAAATTTTAGGAAACTATATTTTAGCCTCGTATATATTTCAAGATTTTCATTTTGGTCCCTCCATTAAACTTCTACTAGGTACTAAAGTGAAAATGTTACAATTTTTATTAGACTAAAATACAATTTCCCAAAATTTTGGGTCGACTTCTGTAATTTTAGGAGGGGCCACCCCTAGCACCCCCTGACACATATATATACATACAGACATAGACACACACATACACATACATACATACATACATACAGTGGCGGAGCCACCTTGTTCTATGTGGGTGCAAGTGCACCCGTAAAATTGTAACTGTTGAGTTCTTTTTTTTTTTTTTTTTTTCTGGCTGTTGAGTTACTATATATCTTACACCCATAATCCTCCTCAAAACATGGGACATTATTATATAGTGCTATGAGGCCTATTGGTGGTTTTATTTTTATGGGCCCCAAGCTTTACTACCCGCTGCCAGAGCCAACGTTTTACTTTTTCAGTATGACGTTTTATTTTTAAATATGAACATCTGATTAAATTAAATATAAATATTATTATACTTTTTTAGCATTTATTATACTCCTTTACTCCTTCGTTGATAGTTGAATTTTTAATATCCTATCACATTTGACAAACCATAATAATTTTTCCTTACATGTTGCTTTGGAATTTGATTGTGTAACATCTGGGTATCTGTATGTCATGAGATTAGAATATATTGTTCTGTTTAAATTGATTTCCTCGGAAATACTTTTCAATTGAACCCCATTTCTAGTTCTAAACTTTACAAATGAGTGGGTTACCTTTTATCCTCCTTAAAAAAAAAAATTCGGGGGCGCTGCCCTCGAACCCCCAAATCCCATCACTAATTATGCACCCACAAATTTAAATTCCTGGCTCCGCCACTGCATACATACATACATACATACATACACACACACACACACACACACTACTACAAAAAGTAGATTTAACGACTCTCATGTAACGACCGATTAAATGAAAACAGACATAGAAAACGAGGCGGTGACATTTTTGAAATTTTGACGAGAATATTCAACACTGTTTCACACAAAATGGACGTTAAAAAGTAGGCGATGGCGCTGTTGTAATTTTTTTGCTTATCTTTAACGTCCGTTTCTTTAAAAACTGACGTTAACATTTAACATCTGTTTTATAAAACAGACATTAAATGTTGTGATACAACGACTGGTTTTATAAAAACAGTCGTTGTATCCCATATTTTTATCTATTTCCCTATTATATAGCCTAGAATTTTGATAGTTAAGAGATGAAATCTAACAGTATTTTCATTTAGTTAGTTTATAATTAAATTTGATAAATTAAACAATATATATATATGTCATATCTATAGCCATTTCCTAGTATGGAGCCTATAATTTCGATAATTAAGTGAATAAATCTAATCTAATCTATTTTCATTTAATTAGTTCCTAATAAAAATAAAAAATTAAATAATATCTATTTATTCAAAAAATTATTTTAATAGGTAGAGAATCTAAAATAAAGATAAACTGTTAACTAATTTTTTCAAAAAATAATTTTTTTCATTTAAAAATAATTAAATGAAAAAAATTAAATCTGAACAGTCAAGATCTAATCTAGACAGTCTAGATCAGATGAGCTCTCCCTACCTATTCTTTTCTTTGGATATACAGGTAAATGGGTTCCCGAGTATTATGTATTGGAGCAGGTATGAATAAAGCATTATACCTTTCACCCATCATTGCGTGATATGTGAGAAGAGGACCATGTGCTTTGTAAAATTTCAACAAGCACGTGCGTGGTGCGTAGCACTCTAAAAGAGGAATGTAAGTATGTAACTGAGTTTGATAAACTATATTTGCCCCCACAAATTGCGACAATAAATTTGTGTGCACATGTTTGAGCTTATTTGGTCGTTATTTTGGTGCTACTCTTTTTTAGGTTAAGGTATCCATCTCCTGTATAAATCACTACTCCTCTTACACTATAGACTTTTTGAAGGGGTAAAGTGCTGACTATGAGATTCTCTTTATACTCAACGCTGTTAGAAATCGAACTTCTGATTAAATATTTAAGTAACCTAACTAAGTGTCAATAATGGATGTTAGGCCTCATATTCTTTGTTGCTACAGTAGAGCAAAGTGGAACATAACACATCTAATCAATTAAATGATATATACTGTTTGTCGGGCCAAATAGTTTTTGTTGCTACGTTATGCTTTTCTTTTTTAAAATATTTTAAATTTTAATTAAATCCTTTGGGAATTTAAGGATTTCAAAGGGATTCTTATGAGTTGTCATTTACTCATGAACATGAAGTATAATAAATAATTAACAAAGTGCAGCAAACAAAATTGATTTAGAAGTTTAATATTTTTAAGGTAATTTTCTAAATTTTTTGCTTAAACTGTACTACATTAGGACATATTTACAAGACATAACAGATCATTTGTCTTTTATAAGCCCCAAGGAAATAAATTCGTATTCCAATATTTGTTCCCCCATATATAAGTACATGTATTCTCATTTAATTCTGTTGAGATACTGTTGGCATTATATGCAGTGGCAGACCTGGGATTTTAGGTTTGTGGGTGCACAATTAGTGGTGGGATTCAGAGGTTCGGGGACAGCGCCCCTGAATTTTTTTTTACAGGGACACTAAGCAACTGAAACTATGATTTCCAATTCCAAAGCAACTAAACAATTCTCACTCTATGTCAATTTAGTAAGTAATCAGCAAGTAATCCAAAACAAGATAAATTAATATCCAAAGGATGAAAATACAATATTTGTAATCAACAAACTATGGATAAGTGAACTAACACAGCAACACCCAATTTCTGAATTAAAGAAACTATCCTTGCCAGTTTAACCAAATCACAAAAAATTAGGTCTCTAACTTGGTACAGAGGATCAAACAATTCAAGCTTTGACCCAACAAACAAAATTCTCAAAGGTATCAAGTTTGTTTCATGCAATCAACAAAGAAACCAGTAGCACTTTAAATGTGACTTTCCAAAGGTGGGATTCACCATCTTGAATCAGATCATAAATGCATCTTAATGCAATTGTTTTATCTCGTACTAGCTACAATTTTAAATTTAGGATCCAGTTTGTAATACAATTTAGAACCTAGTTTGTATTACATTTATAACCAAAGGAGTACTAAATCATACATGCCCGTCGGGAGTAAAAATCTTCAATAACACACTGCTCAATTAATGCTGGGAATCAGCTTTTGTCTTCTGCAATTATTTTGGTGAAGCAATACAGCTAATGGGTTCAGAGACATAAGAAAACATCCAAATTGCATAATCATCACAACAACATAGATCAATTCCTTCATGGGTGTCATATGAACCAAGTAACAGCATTGGGAACAGACCTGGAACTTTGCAGCCAAAAATGCCATTCCATCTCCATTCATGTCAGAAACCTATATTTTATGTGCTACAGTTGTTGTGTCAGGAGCATCTGTTCTGGTTGAATCAGATTCATTATGCGACCACAAGCCCACACTAGTTATCAACAAGAGAGATTTTTGGAAGTATAAAGTGTAGCAGTCCAGTCAAACGAAATAAACATGCTAGAATTATCTCCCAAATGCTAGATAATAAAAACACTTTATGCTTAGATTTGTTATATATCACAATTTTAAACCTTATAGTGTTTGTAACCTACAGGCTTAGATATGTCTTTTTGATGGGTAAATCTTAACAAAGATCACTAAAGAATCAAAAGGACACAACTCTGCATGAACTCTGATAGATAACAGAAATAACAATGTTTAAAAAAGCTTCCAGAAACTTATAAGAAGTAAGGAAGAGGAAAGAAGGGGGATAGTCTTTAGAAAGAAAGAATCTTGAAAATTAGTGTGTATCTTTTCTTCCTATTTTGCTTCTGTGAATGTATCTTTCGTTCAATGACTAGTGCCAATCACAATTTTGAGAACTGTTTTGACATGTATACCAGTAATTGTGCCTAAGTGTTGTAATAAACACCCCAAGAAAAAGATTCTCTACTCAAATAACAATACAGCTTTCCTAGTTGTTGGGTGAGAAGTCCCTATTACATATTAATATCCAAAATATTGCAATCTGATAATGTTGATAGTCATACAATCTTCACTCAAACTGAAGTTAGCCATCCCTAAGAACCATAGGTCATACTTTATTCATTCCTCACTAGGGTTAGATAAAAACTTTAAGCAATAAGCATGTATAATGTAAGCAAAAATGCAGGGGAAACATTCCTAAAATCTAATCTAATCTAAATAGAAATATAAGCCACTAGTTCACAGTTTATAAAATATAAACAGCAGAGAATGAAACAACATAATTAAAAAAAAAAAAAAAATTCAGCAAGTTCCAACATACACAATTACTGTTTTTCTTTTGAATTATTCTTTAAGCCTCACTCCTAATGGATACAAAAGTTATCTTTATTCTTTTAAGTATCATCTGTTTATTTGCGAAAATGAAGGAAGGGTGTAAATTCCAAGAATTTTTTGAGTTTGAAAACGAGAGACATATCCTTGCACTATCTTATGCTTGGAGTTACTGATTCTGCTTGAAAATTGAACTATTGGGCAAAAGTCATAGTTTTTGCCTTGAAATGTTTGCACTGGTCTTTTTGTTCCTGTCATGGTAATTAATTGCCTGTACTGTACCAGTGTGTTTTTAGTTTTGGAATTCATTAATCAGCTTGGAGGAGGATCACTTTACCCACTCACAAGATTAAATTTTAAATTTGATCATTTTCAGATGAAATATTTTCAATTTGATTTCTCAAAGAATTTTATATTTTTCCTGGCAATTTAGTAACACTATTCATACACAGCAACGAGTTTCCAGAAAGCACAACCTTGTTCTGTGTAACGAATCAGCTGGAAAAGAATAGTGTTGCCTTTGATTCTGAAGCATTAAGATGCCACCAGATGTTTTGTACAGTGCCTAGTTCAAAATATGAGCCTGCCAAGTAAAATTTTAAAAAAGAAAGGAAATTGTAACCATAAATCATAAAGGGGAAATTATTCAAGTACACAAGGTTCCAGCTCCAAGCTAACTAGGAAAAGGAGGAAATGAAATATAGCATGTATATTTATTTCTGAGAGCTTTTTAAGAGAGTGGGACATTGCAAGCAACTCACCAATAAAAGAGCAAGGGATTACTTGTTGTTGCTGAATTTCTTCTTCGTCGAAGCCCCTTACCCAGGCTTAGTGCTATAATACTGTAGCCTGTAGGTGCTGATGAGCCAAGTTTAAAACTTCAGAGCAAGTGAGCAACGACGGAGCCACGGAGGAGCTGGAAAACAGAATCGAGAAGCAACGCCGAGGATCTGGAAGCACTCAACCGTGGATCTGGAAGGGACAGCGAGGACTGAGGAGTGAAGATTGATTTGGAGGATGGAGGAGTGAGAAAAATGAAATTGAAAAAAAAAAAAGAAGGAAAGGACATATCCGCCGCTGATTATATGGAAACATCTCTCCCATGTGAGAGACTCAGGAACTAAATGTGAGCATCTATCTCGAATGAGATTTGAACTTTGTTTGCTACGTAAGGAACCAACTTCTTCAGTCAAGCTTAATCTTGCTATCTTATTCCATATTTCTTTTTCATTTGACCGCATATTTCTCTTTTTTGAGGCTTAAACTGCATAGGGTTTTCACCTTTTACAATAAGTATATTTCTCGAGAAAAAGGCCGCTTACCACTTCAACCAATTTCTATACTTATCCTTTAACTTGTCTCATCTAGATCGTTAAAATGGTATCTAGATGTTCCATATTTAATATTTTTTACATTTTTATTTTTCTAAAAACATTATTTTAATGAGTAGAAGATGTAAAACAAAGATAATCTCTAAACTTGCATTTTTTCTTTCAAAAAGTGATTTTTATATTTAAAAATTATCGTTTAGAAAAATATTAAATCTAAACTATTTAGGTTTCAGCTAAACGACTTAGATGAGAGTGCCTAGATGAGACAAGCACATGACACCAAAACCGGTTCCTTTCAATCACCAGGTTTTTTTGTTTTGGTTTTTTTGGGTTGCCCATCCTGTATTCAGAGCTTCACCCTGACTAATTCGGATCCGACCCGCGTCGCCACCTGGTTATGGTGGGAGAGTCTTTCAGCGGGGTTTTCTGCATTCATAAGGCTCGAACTCGAAACTTTATTTAAGCGATACAAGCCGTTTACCGCTTATACCCACCCTCGTTGGTAAATCACCCGCTTTTTATTTGCGTTGTTCTATTTCGGTTTCCCTTCAATAAAATAAAGTCATGGGCTTCATTAAATCCGAAAGGGTTTGAGTTTGGGCTTCGATGGAAATATATGTGCATCGGTCCAGTAATATTGTTTCCAAAAACAAAAAAATCGAAATAAATGAATAACGATCTAGAGTTCACTTCGGCAACGATCTATGCGTCAACTATTTTCTGCGTCTGTAGTTTCAGCCTTACCGGTACAGGTATGTTCTGTTTGTACTTTCTCCTCCTTTAGAACTTAAGAAACTTCTGCTAAAGATCTTCGTTTTAGATTTTGATTGCTTCATATGGAACTAGTTTACTGCTTATTTTCAACATGACTTTGTTTTCAGCATATTTTTCTGGAAATTGGGTCGGAGCTGTTTGGAGTTCTGTACTTGATGAGTTTCAAGTTTACTAAATTTTATTTTTTGGGTGTGGTTTCTCCCTGATTTATTTGCTCGTTCATCGTACTTGATTGTTTTACTGTGGAATTTTAAATGCGGAACCAGTATTTTGAGCAAACAAAACGCAAATGTTTGGAGATTTCGCATTGCATTTTTGAAATATTATAATGCAGTTATAGAGATCACCTTAATCTGTTATTTTGAATGGAAGGGGAGGGTGGGAAAGAGAGATGTTAGAACAATAAGCTTTTGTGTTGTTGCGGATCACTGGACTTACTGAGGTCACGCTTGAATTTTTTAGATCTGGGACAAAGGCCAGCAGCGAGTGTATTAATCTCTGATAATTAAATTAAATATTAAATATAATGTGTGATTGTTTATCTTGAAATGTATCTCCAAGAAAACAACTATTACTCATTCTATAGAAGTTAGGAATTGCTCCCTCTGGTACTTAATAAAACATATTTACCTAATTTGATTAGATTAACTGATTAAGGAAGTTAGTTATGTTAGTTAATACGACATGCATTTTCTAAAACACCCTAGTCATCTTTTTTAATTCCCTCGTTTCCTTTCCTCCTTGATTATTGTTGAGAGAGTATCAATAAGGGTAAATTAGAAAACGATTGACAAATATGAAAACCATATCTTTATATTTAGGATCAGAATCAACTCTTCAAATATGTATTATATTAAGTACGGGAGGAGTACAATGTTTGTCTCAACATAATATCAATACAGACCTCAGAATTAAAGTTAGAACTCTTCAGAGGAATAAAAGTTGGAACATGTGTTTTATGTTTTTCTGTCAAGACTTACACCTTGAGCTTATTCCTCCGTTTTAAGCAGATCTTGTTTGTTTGTCCAAGGAAAAAACACTGGCCATATTTGAACTGTAAGCACATAAGAAAGAGCATCAACTATTTTATTTTATTTTTTGGATGCAAGAGAAAAAGGCCGGAAAACCTGGCCACTCTTATGTCAAAATCACCTTTTTCAGTTACATTAAATCTGATTTCAGAAGGTCTACTATGTTATCTGTTCATCTGTTGGGTTATGGAGGGAGAGGACAATGATCTCTACTGTATTTGGTTTAACTTTAAATACGATTAGCTCATAGTATGAATACTGTTTGACAATGTATTTAATAGCCTTAGACAAGCTGCATAACGGCTGCATATGTGTAGAACTAGTCTCTTATTAACATATTGGCAACATGAGAAACTGTTGGTAGGATTGACTTGCAAATGCAATCTCAGGATGCACTAAAAGCTGGATGAACTGTCAGAAAGATATCTAGCTGGCAGCCACTTAAGTCCAAAACTGTTGGATATATTTGTATTCTTTTTATGATTTGCTTATTTAATTTTTAAGTGCTGGATTCTATCTTAGCTTGCATATGCTAATTAAAATATACTCCTCCGGTTCTTAATAAAAGACATATTTATCTTATCTAATTGGATTAAGGAAGTTAGTTAATATGACATTATTTTCTAAAACATCCTAGTCATCTTCTTTAATTCACTCCTTACCTCTCTTCTTTGATTATCGTTAAGAGAGCATCAATAGGGGTAAGTTAGGAAAATGTTGACAAATAAAAAAATTATCTTATATTTAGGACTAAGATCAATTTTCCAAATATGTCTTATATTGGACCAAAGAGAGTATTTGTTTTAGAAAAAATCACTTTTACCATGGTTGGACTACTACATCACTTCCCTTCTTTTCAGTGGTTGAATCTCTGAAGCTTGATCCATTATCTACTACATCCGATATATTATTAGTTCAGTCACAGTCCTCCGCCTAGTGGATTCCACTTCCAAGTCTTCAAGTTTTCTGGCGCTGCTTGTGCTTTGTCAGTCATTTTTTGTCTTGTGACTGTTAAAATTTTGTTGTATTGTACTCATTTACAGTAGGCATTTACTGTTGTCAATACTTAGGTGAGCACTAATCTAAAGCTATGATGTGATGTCTGCGTGTATTTGGTGTTATACATTTCAATGATATCAAGTTGATTTACTGATATGACTTTCACCCATCAGAGTTTATGGGTAGAAGAGGCTCATTTACACTGAAAATTTGATCTTTCTTATATTTTTCGGTAATCAAATGACGATTTACATGTGACACTCAACTGATGATATGAAAATTTCACCAAAATAATAGTCACTAAATTATACTTTCTGTAATAATTCTTTCACGACTTTAAAGTGCAGAATTGTATCTCTGCTTGCAGCATGTTGAAGCGTGGATACAAATCAAAGGCATGGAATGGTCCTCAGAATTGGCGAGTCCCATTACTTCTTGTATTTCTTTTAGTGATGCTATTTGGACTTTTTTTACTATTTCAAGTTGAAGTTCAAAAGCCTAATTTATCTGATGTACATACAAAACAAGAGTGGAATAGATTTGACTCAGTTGTGCAATTGCATCCTACAGTAGAGTTCCGGAATGGAACAGATGTAATATGGCAAACACCTGAATCACCCAAGGCGGTTCTCTTTCTGGCTCATGGATGCGATTGCCGAGCCGTCAACTTTTGGGATCAATCGCCTGAGTGCCCAAACTGTGTTGGCCTACCTGAAGATCGATTAATTGTACTTAATGCTCTTGCTCGACAGATTGCTGTTATTACCATTTCAAGTGCCGGAAGATGCTGGGAGTTGAATGAAGAAGTTTTAATTGTTAAAAACATTATCAATTGGTGGATTAGTGAAAGGAAACTTGAGAAACTTCCTCTTGTAGCTTTGGGTGCTTCTTCTGGTGGACATTTTGTATCTGTACTTGCTAATATCATGAAGTTTAGTAGCATTGTGCTCATGATTGCCGAAGGAAAATTTGGGCTAATGAGTATAAAAAAGGACTATCCTCCTACTCTCTTTGTGCACATGCCTAAAGATCTCTATAGGCAGCAGAAAATAGATCAATATGTGGAAGTTCTTAAAGATAAAGGGATTGATGTTGATGTTATTGAATGCTTGGAAATCCCCTTGTCGCCAAAAACTTTAGCCGATAGAATTCCCGGACTTGGTCAAACTGTTTCTTCAAGGCTGTTTGAGTTCTTTCAGGAAAAAGGCTTTATTGATGACAAAGGATACTTGAAGAAAGACGGGCGTGCATTAAATTGGAAAAAGGCTCTTCAGGAGAAGAAAAGTCTTATACTTGATAAGCGTCTGTTGCCACACATCCAAGAGGAGCTAAACCTTGCATTTGCTTACCATGAGATGACTAGTGTTCATTCTGACAAAATTTTCAAGTGGTTTGAATCTCACATAAGCTAATTGTGGTGGGACCTTACTCAGGTTTTTTCTGTTTTTCATTTTTGTAATATATAGCGATTATGATTTCTGTTTTTCATTTTTGTAATATATAGCCATTATGATTTTTGACTGTGTCTTTTCCTTGCAATATTAGGTAAATAGTCTTCCTTTTACTTTTGTAATATACAGTTGTTCACATGTAAAGACTTCCTGTGATGGATCCTTCTGGTCATACCGATAAGATACAGATATTACCACAGCTCAAAGTATTTAGTATTGAACTATTCATGTGCAATTTATGGTATCTGGTACCAGTTCTGAACAAGTATTGACACAGCATGACTCTATTTAAATAGTTCATATTAATGCGGCACCAACATCACCTAGAATGAGACCCAAACATGAGAAGAAAACAACACCAACATGTTTGACTGTCTGATGTTATAATGAACCCATAAACCATATTCAACTTTACATTAATGAAAAGGGATTACCTTTCAGGAAAAAACAGAAGAGAGCCATAAGTATAGGAGCATACCTATATTTATGGGGTTCAGCTTCTGCTAAGTCCACTTAAAAAGGACACTAACTTGACCTACTGTAACTATTACTCACCCATTTTTCCTCCACATTGATGATTTTCTATGTTCTATCTTAGGATATTGACTAATATGTTGTGTCTTTATTAGACTACCAAACCTAAGAAGATGACATGTTTGATCAACTTCAACTTCACATAAAAAAAAAAGGATTTACTTTTGGGAAAGCTGAAGAACTCAAGAAAGTGATAAGACTTCGTTTGGATTGGACGATAAATAGGGAGAAGAGAATACTGTGAAGGAAAACTTTCCCAAGTAGTAAATTTTTTTTCACTTTTATCAAAACAAAGGGTAAGTGTAAAAGCATGGCTATATTTATGGCGTTCAGCTGCTGCCGGTGCTAAGTGCACTTAAATAGGACACCAACTAGACTTCCTATAACCATAACTCATCCATTTTCCCTGTACAATTATGGTTTTGTATGTTCTATTTCTTGGGGACCCCTAGGATGCTGACTAATGTTTTGTGTCTGTGTCTGTGTTCATATTGACATGTAGACTGCCAAACCATGCATATACATTTGACTAAGGAGACAATAAAATCAAAACTTTGAACATGGTGGGTGTGGGCCGTGCTTTTGTCTGTCTCCAGTCTCCACAACCTAGCTGCCTTGCTGTCACTTTAAATGGAATCCATGGACCTTATACCGTACGTACAGCTAATTGCCAACTGTGTGGCTAACTTTGGATTGCTAGTGTAGATATAAGATTCATTTCAGATTGCGGGATGACACTTAAGGATTACCCATCACAGAATTTTGAATGCATGCCAAATCCTCATTAACCGTTTAATTAACAGTTTTAAATCTCCCAACTGCTGGTTGACTTAATGTTGACTCTTAAACAAGGGTAACATTACACCGGTTTTGAAAGATTTTGTGTTATATTGTTCCATAATTTTCTTTAAGGAGTTCATTATTTCTCCAAAGATACTTTTAGAACAAAAATAAAGTTCTGTTACTGGTTATTTTTGAATTTAAAGTACTATGAAACTTTATTCAAAACTGAGGAACCAAAGAAGCTGCTAACGATGTTTGTAGTAGTTGTAGAGTAGTGACAAAATATCCTTGTCAAAGTAACACTGAAGAATAAAAAACAAAACACACACACAAACTAGCTGATAAATAATCGAAGTCTTACATCTAATAAAACACTTTCATTTCAATAAACGGAGACACACACATAGAAACCAAATAATTGCTGTTGATCATATCATATCATATCAGATCAATCTCGAGGCTTCATTCTTCCTTCATTGGCCATTCTGAAGAGATGAGCCTGAGCTGCAGCAGCTTTGTTAGAGCCAATGGAAGCGACAAATCTATCTCTGACTTGGTTGGTGGTGTAAGGGAACTTGGTGTTGACAAGAGAGTTGAGGAATGAAGCAGTGCCTTCTCTGTAGAGAGCTCCAAGGCCATCAGTTCTTGTGTTGGAGAGTGCTTGAGGCAAGCTCATGCCTGCTCCACTGAATCCTGGAATTGTACCTGTCCCTCCAAATGCATTCCCTAGTGTTCCCCACCATCCAAGTAATCCCCAGATCATACCTGGGTGGTTTCTCCAGTAGCTGCACATTAAACCAGTAAGTTCACTTCTTGTATAAGATCATGATGCTAGTTCTATCTTGGATATTGGATATGATACAATACGATACGGTAATGTGTTGGGTGTGATAATTTTAAAAATTTTAAAATGAAAATGTAAGAAGTGGGGTGTGACAAATTAACAATGAAAAATATAAAAAAGTTTGATTTTAAGTGGATATTTCAGATGTACATTAGGTGGTCATAATGAATATAAATAAGAATATAAAATAAATTGTAGTTTTCAGTTCCACTGGCAAAACTTTTTGGGTGCATTTCAAAATATTACCATAGAATAAAGACCAGCATACTTCTAAACTAAAAATATATCAGTTGTATTATATCTAGGTGTATATATATAAAGTGAAGCACCTGAATGAAAAAATGAGGCTGTATTGTGTCTAACATTTATCCAATACTATGGGCAAGTACATTAACTCTCTCTCGTTCTCTAGCTCTTTATATATATCTATTAATATTTTTCTTGTATACCTGAGTCATTATATAGTTCCTTCTTATTTCTTACATGAAATGTAATGTTTGTGGAGTAAGCAAATGAAAGAAACTAATACCTGCAAGTACCAGTGAAGGGAGAAGGAGAAGGAACGTAAGGAGGTGATGAAGGGACATTGGGGGTGCCTGGGTCAGTTGGGGTAGCCGGTGGGCTGCCACCTCCATTAGAAGGTGGTGAGTTGTAGTAACCACCACCACCATGTGACGGAGGGTTTGATGGGGTAGACGGTGTTGACGGCGTTGGAGATGGATCATGATGTGGTGGTGAACCACAGTTCCTGCCGGAGGGTGTTGATGGTGTTGGGTTATGACTCCCACCACTGCCATGTGACGGTGTTGTATGAGAAGGTGGTGGTGAGCTTCCATAACCACCACCACCAGAGCCATGAGGTGGGGGACTCCCATATGATGGAACTGCAAGAAAAAAAAAAGATAGTTCTCAAGAAGAGTTTCTCTTTAAGCATTTGATTGTTCAAACCTATTACATCTCATCATGCATAGCCATGAAGACCAAAAAGTTGCAGCGAGAGAGAGAGAGAGGGAAACCTGAGGGAGGAGATCCTGAACGTGGGTCTGGAAAAAAGTTTTTTTGGTCTTCAATGGTGGTGGTGGAGGACATCACAGGGATTACAAGGTTGTGGGAGATCAATGCAGTGATGAGTGTGAATATGAATAGTGAAGCAGCTGGGCTGCTTCTTCTGATCTTCTTCTCCATGTCAGAGTGTTCTAAGAACAAAACACAGTGAAGAAGAAGAAAGAAGGAAGGAGGATATAGGGTTTGAAGTGTGGATTGGAGAAGGGTGTGAAGAAGGAATATATAAGAGGGATTGGTTCACACACGGAGTGAAGTTAATTTTTACAGGTGGAGAAGTATATGGTTAGTTGATGTTTTGCAGACTGCATTTACTCATACTGTGTAGTACTACTGTCCACTTTTTTCTTTTTGGAAAAAAAAGAAAAGAAAAGAAAACTGTGAAGGAGCTTAAAGATGCAGGATTTGCTTCCTGTGGTCAGGAAGTAACTATTTTCATGACATGTTCAATCTATAAATAATTTTTGAAGCAAATTACAGAGATCAATGACCCTAGTTAAATTCAATTAGAGACATTATTTTTTAAAAAAAAAAATATATATAGACTTTTTAATATTTCATTCATGTAATTCCAACTTCTTATTAATTCATACTTAATTATTGAAGGATCTTTTTGGAATTATGGTAAAAATGGATCTTTTTGGAATAAAATCATTAATAAATTATCGTCTTCTCTAAAACAGTCTATATAATGAAACATGAAATAATTCAAAAAAATGTATATAAGTCGATACTGATGGAGTAAATCAAACCAATAATACACATAAAAAAATTTCGGGAACATTTTTAAGAAATGTAAATTTTTTTTTCTTACCATTGTAAAATATGTAATTCACTTGTAATATACTCCATCTATCCTTATATATAAGCCATTTTTTGAATAGGATTGTCTCTAAATACAATATCCCTTTTGAGTATGTGTCAATAATAAATACATTTTTCTTTATTTTGCGATCAATTAATTATTATACTATGTACATTCTTTTTCATCCTTTTTTTATTATGGCGCTCTCTCATTTTTCCATAAATAGGGGCATTTTTGAAAAAAAAGTTAAATTTTCTACATAAGCATTATTTTTAATTCTCTTTTAGAATCTCACCATCCCATTAAGAAAGGATTCAAGAGTTCAGGACTTTCTGAGCTGTTGGCCAAAATTCCTACACATGCTTCTCTTTCTTTTTCAATTAAATTAAGAGATTCCACGTGAAAACAATTGGGAAAAATTCTAAAATAGACTTCCAAAATTCTAAATTAATGATTTCTCACTAAAACGAATTATGAATTACTTGTTGAGTGTAGTTAGTTCATCAGTAGTTATAGGAATCAAACTTAATTTTTAATTTTGAAATTGGAAAATACTTAAATTAAGTTTCTTATATCCATTTTATCGAGTTCTCCAATAACATGTATGTATCCTGTTTTTGAATTAATATTGTTTAACTATAGACACGCATAAAAAAATAGGACACATGACCTTATGTAATTAGTGAACTTGATGTAATGGATATAAAGAACTTAGGGTTAAATACTTAATTTTCCATGGAAGTATTAATAAGGGGGAACTCAGCAGCCGAAAGTTTTTTTTGTACCAAATTTGTCCAAAACTAATGGAAGGTGCCATGTCGGATTTTTTTGGGTTAAATACCTAATTTGTCACGGAAGTATTGATAAGGGGGCACTCAGCACCCGGAAGTTTTTTTGGTACCAAATTTGCCCTGGAAGTATAAAAAAGGTAGCAAATTTGCCTAAAACTGACGAAAGGTCCATGTAGGTCGTTAAAATGCCACATGGCTAGGAAAGAAACGCAGTGGAGGGTGAGTTATATACCAGATCATGTAACCACGTCAGCACCTCATTCATCTCTCTCTCTTACCTCTCGCTTTCGACGGTTCGTGCTTTTGAATTTTCTTCTACTCCTTCACCCACTCCTTCACCGATGGGTATGCCAGCTTCCACAACAATGCCTGCCAACTCTGTTTGTGACCTTCCTCTGCTTCAGATCCGATCGGTTTCGATCCCCAGAAAATTTCAAATGGGATGTTAGAATTAGCTCTGGATCTGCAAAAGCCATCAATTAGAGATAATTCCTAGAACAATTTTGTATTCCCATTGTACTCTAAAAAATGCTCTACCAAGAAACCAAACAGTTCTCCGAATCAAGATAAATAAAAAACCGCCAATAAACCCAGTTAGAGATGGTCATATGGATTGTCAAAATTTTCACCAAATCGTAAAATTTCAAAAAAGCAAAATAAATTTTTTTGGGGGGGGGGGGAGTGAGGAGGCAGTACTTGAAGATTTGAGAATCGAGAAATTATAAGGGTCTAAGGGATTTAAATTGTTTGGTATGAATTTGCCACACCGCCTGCTCGGGTTACATGATCCGGCATATGACTCACCTCCTCTTTCCTAGCCACATCGATCTAAGAGCCATGGTGTTCACAATGGTCCCACCGTGGCAAACGTCTGTTTGACCTTCCGTTAGTTTTGGGCAAATTTACTACATTTTTTGTAATACCCGGATTTTTATTATCTGGAATATTATAAATGATTTGGATATTACCTCCATGATGTGAGGAGTGGATGAAAATTGACGAAAATGCCCCTAAGCACAAACCGCCAAGTGCATTATGAGCGAGAGGAGAAGAAAAGAGAAAAAGTATTGAAATGAATGAGGTGTCGGTATAAAAGTTATGAGGTAATGAGGTGTTCGTGGTTACATGATCAAATGGCATATGACTCACCTCCACCAGCCGTGTTTCTTTCCTAGCCATGTGGCATTTTAACGATCTATGTGGACCTTTTAGTCATTTTTCGGGCAAATTTGCTACCTTTTGATGTGACAAACCACCAACCAAGGAGTGGAGGGCCAGTTTTGGGTATGTGTAAGGCCAAGATGAAGCCTTTCAAGAAAAATGCGATACTTTCGCGAGACAAGATGTGAATAGTGCTCCCAATTTTCCCTATAAATAGGAGGCTCTTCCTTTGTAATCTTCACACCAAAACCATTCTTCTCTAGTTGAGCTTTCCTAGAGAGAAGTTAGAGAGAGGAGCAAATTTGGTACCAAAAACTTCTTTAGCTTTATTTTAAGTATTAAATTCGAAAATCATGGTGGGGTCGGAGTTCGGCAAAATTTTGGAAAGTACTAAGTACCTCTTTATCAATACTTTGATCTCCGTGGCAAATTAAGTATTTAACTCAAAAATCACTAATCTTATGCTGCTTAAATACATATATGTCAAAGATACGTTCATAGACCGTTATACAAACGTAATAATGCCGTTATGTTTGACCTTATCCGTATTGATTGAAAAAAAAAAAAAATCCGCTTTAGAAAATGGGATTTTACATTTTTCATACTTCCGGGACAAATTTGGTACCAAAAAAACTTCTGGGTGCTGAGTGGCCTCTTATCAATACTTCCATGACAAATTAGATATTTAACCCAAGAACTTAATATAAGTATGGTCCTTTGAAATTTTGGAATTTTGTTTTTTAAGATTTTCCCAAAACAATACTCATCAAACACTTTATCTGAAAAATATGCAAAAACCAAATAAATCACTTTGACAAAGTTACATATATTTAGCTAATGATCTTATAATTTAGAGGTATGAAAGCTCTTATAAGTAGGGGATCACAAATTTGATCTCATTTATAATTTCAAGTTGTTAGTGTCCACCCTTTAAATAAAAAACATTACACTAATTCATAGGACATACATGTGCGCTCAAATGCAAGTCACTTGTAGTGAAAAAATTTGATTCAAAATATAAGTAACTTGTAAGGTAATTATTTATATTTTCTCAATTTTATCCCTATTTAATTTCTATTGAAAAGAGAGAAAGAGGAGAGAATGTGAAAATCATTTATAGAGAGACAAAGAATTTAATACAGGAAAATGTAACAAATTTTATCAATTTAATGCATTTCTTAGTATTTGACAATGTAGTACAAGTGATTTACATTTAAACACGAACTGATTTTTGAATTCTACTTCCAAATTAAGAATTTGGTTATAAGATACTCCTTCAGTTCTATATATGAGGTCTCATTTTTCATATGGACTTGTCCTCTTTTATCAGATCTAATTTGAGTTTCTTTCAATAATAAATACATTTTTATCCATTTTACCCTTAATTACTTTCATCCATTATATTAATTAAAATGTTGACTTATTTCCTCTTATTCCTTCTCATTCCCTTTATTCTCTCACATCTTTTTTTCCCATACATTCTCTTTTATAATTTTCTCATCATCACTTACTGTCTTTACTCATTCATAAATATGGCTATTTTTAGAGAAAATTATATTTTCTACATATTTATTACTTTTAACCAAATTTTACTGTTTTCTAAAACCTTATAATTAAGTTAAAAGAACTTTATATACTGGGACTGTGAGAGAAATTTATAAGTATTTTTGTCATTAGTTGAATTAGGAGGTGTAATGGTCAAAAAAATTAGGAGGTGTATTATGATCATAATGAACTTTTTGAAACGCGATTCACATAATTTACAAAAGTTTTTGAGATCACATTCTTGTCAACTCTTCATTATTGGTTGGTATTCATTAAATGTGGTGGGTGTTGCCTTAAAATTGACATAACCTCTCCACTTTTAGTTTTTAAGGGTGGGGTTGGGGAAGGCAGATGGCTTCTCTTCTTTCCTATTAACATCTGCTGCTGCCATCCTTTTCGATTAAATTACACCATTTTGTGTGTAAAATTATTGATATTAATCAATTTTTTTTTTCAAGCAAAACTCTTTATGGCATGACAAATGTATTTTCACCACTTTTAAAAGTTTACATCACTATTTATTAAATAATTTTTTATTTTATTTGCTGGAGTAAAGTTTTTTCTTAGCGGAAAAAAATTATTTGAACTGTAAAATATGTTTTACTAGATTTCTCATAACATGTAGGGAACTACAAAGGCACACCATACTCATCGCTACAATGAAATATAAACGATCCAAAATTTGATCTTGATGGTTCATATTTAAAATTTTTAATCTAAAATTTTTCAATAATAAAATATTTTTTAAAGAATTACTGGTTATAAAATTACCTTTATTTTAAATTATCTTTATATTAATTTTTTTTTAAAATGAAATTAAATATTTATCATCCAAAATCATTATGTTTCTGAGAATCACAGTTTTTTAGCGAGGAAAAAAAATAGTCATAAAAAAAAATATTTAAAATTGATTATTTAATAAATAGAAATTCAAACTAAGAAAAATACATTTTTTATTATCAGTAATGGGAAGGAGAGATCAGTTGATGGCAGTGGAAAATGTGCAAACAAAATGGTGCACCTTTAAATGGTGCAGTTTAAGAGCAAAGGATGGTTAGTGGATGTTAATAGTAAATGAGAGAAGCCATCTCCAGGGGAGAAGGGGTTTAAATTAGTCGTTCTGCATAATTTTGACTCAATTTCTATTTTAAATGTGTGTTCATATAAATTAAAAAACAAGAAAAGACAAAATAAACTCTAACTTTTTTATTTTTTGGAAAAAATTATACAGTTTTATCTTTTGTTCTTATAAATTGATCAAAATGATATTAAAACGAGGATAAAGTACAGAGTCTAGTGAAGGACAAGTACAGAGAAATGCTTTAAGTTCAGGATTAAGCACTTTAATAAAACCTATGTTAACACTAACAGAGAAATTAAGCAAGTGCAATAGATCTTGTGTGACCATCTTGCTCTATCTTGCAAGCGTCTGCTTGCAAACGTTGATGTTCTTTCTCGATACCCACAAATCGAGAGTTGCTTCATTAGAGACAAACAATGGTGAGTGAACAATCTAATGCAATCTAGCTCTTAGACTTTTGAATGCAAAAGAAGGGTCTCATTGATGTAGCCTTTTCCATTTAAATTGCTGAATAGGCTGACTTTAGAAACATACTCAGTCTGTTGCAAAATAACAGTCCACTCTGACAAGTTGAGATTAAACCGAGCACTATTGATCAATAGGCATTCACCCTCATGGATTTACTTCTAGAGTTGAGGCAAATGCTAGGATTTGTCTTAAACAAAGATAAATCGTGAGGAAGGAAAAGTGAAAATAAGTGATATCCAATGCATGGTCCCTACTGAAGTTCTTGGTTGATCTTTAGAAGAGTAGAGTTGGTCCCACAAACCCCAAAGGGGAATTAAAAAAAGAGAAAATTTCAAAAAAAAAAAAAATTTGAAAATTCGATTATCTTAAATCAGTAATTTTCTATTAAAATAAATTATCAATTACTACCTCCGGTCCTAATTATAGGAACACTTTTATAGTGTAAATGCAATTTGCACTACAAAAGTGTTCCTATAATTAGGACCGAAGGGAATACTAATTAAGTGCAGTCAACACTTAAACTATGGTAGGAAACTGAAGATCAAAATAAGTTACCAATTTCTTGGCCTTTTATTAGCTAATACCTAATTAAGTGTAGCCAATACCTAAACTATGGTAGCCAATACCATCTCTTGGCCTTATATTAAAGATGGGGAGATGGTATTTAATTATTTACCAGTTGGGAACCCTCCTCTCCCCACCTTCTCTCTTTTTTAACCATTAGACCAATGGTTGAATGATTTAGATTTGATTCTTTTATAAAATTATTATTAAAATGTTAAATTATAAAAATAAAAGTAATTAATTATATACAAATTGCTAAATTTGGATATGATAATTCAAAATATAATAAAGAAAATAAAAATAATATTTTGTATAAAATTAAATCAAGACCATTTAAATATTTGATTTTATGATCAGAAAAGGAAGATGAGGGAAGAAAATGGGAATGAAAGAGGAAGGGTCCCAATAGATCCTTTTTCCACTCTTAACCTTCCTTAATTGCAACAAGTTGTTGGCATGCTTTTATATTCCTAGACAAAACTTTATTGTGATTATTACTTTCAATGAAGAGCAAAATTAAAAAATAAAACTTGTTTTAGGACATCAAATACCACGTCATAACAATTGTGAAATTAGTTAACTTCGCCCTGTAATTAACACCAAAGGAATACTTGCTTGCTACATACAGCAAAGACCCAAATCCAAAAATAACTCCAAAAATAAAAGGAGATGATTCCAATTTTATTGGATGTCCCCAAAGGGACAAAAGAAGAGGAGATGGAGTTAAACTTTTTATTTTTTTTAAGTACTCAAACTACTGTATTATGTATCCATTTGGCTCTCTATTGTAAAAAAGAAGACTATCCATTTGGATTGAATCTAATATCATCAACAATCAATCAAAAGATATTGACAACCATGGAATTCCTATATTGTAGAGAAGCATTCTGCAAAATTATGAAAAGTTGATTCCAGTTTTACGAAGGAGGAGGAGGAGGCTCTTTTACAAAGAGCTGTGGGCGAAACAATAGTTTATGAGATGGTGGTTCCAACCCTCTTCTACGCCAATAATTTAGAAATGAAGCTTCCAGTTTCCTCACCTGTCATCACAGTCACATTATCACATATCAGTATTAAAAAAAATAAAAAATTAAGAAAAAACTCGATGCAATACTTCAGTTTCTGCTGTTGAGTTTTTCAACCAAGTCACAACACAGGAAGTCACTTTTCTTTTATTTCTTCGTTTTTTATAGTTAAGGGGGCAGACAGCCAACAACCTGAGGTTACAAGCGTACAAGCGGGACTGAACCTTCACCTCTCACTTACAAGGGATGCTCCATGCCACTAGGTTAAAAAGACATTTATGTTGGGTGAATGTACATTAGTCTGCACAAGAATACTAAGAAATTTAAGAATCTGATAGAATTGCTTATGTTGCTCAGACCTTTAAAAGGGAACTTAGGAAGATACAAAAGAAAAGGGAAAGTTACTTTCTAATAACCAGAATGTTGACCATACTATTTTGGAGAAAGTGCAGATTCTTTAGGGTGGTTCAGACCTGCCTTTGGTCAAAAGGGTATTTTGGGGACCGTGTTAGTTGTCTTTTGACTCTTTTTAAGCCGTTGCTGTGGCTAAGAGGATGTAAGAATCATTTTCTAATCAGAGTGTAAAAGAATCAAATCCAAAAAGAAAGAAAAAAAAGGTAGAAGGTTAATCTCCATAACTCTAGAAAGTGAAATAACAGTCATACACATGTACTTTTTCATGAAGAAATCTCATCACATTCCTGTCATTTTTCTAATGGGATTTTATAAGACGGCAACAGGACATATTTACCAAATTTCATATATGAAAGTGTAAAAGAAAGAGTATGGCTTTGTCACTGTGTGTTTAGGTAGTTGTAAAAAAAACACTTTTGGAGCCCTAAACCATGATTTTGTCAAAAGGCAGCCAAACAGCCTAAATTTTTGCAGAAGCTCTTTTCTAACTGAAACCTTCAAACCATGGTTTATGAGAAGCTGATTTTTTTTTTTTTTGTTTTTCTTTTCAAAAGCTGCTCTCTAAAATAACTTTTCCATCATCCCCTGCTTTTCCATCCTTGTTCCCCAGCAAGCCCGTCAAGAAAAAGAAGAAAGAAGAAAATCTGTTGAGCTACCAAAATCATATTTTCATTATACCAGCTCAGTGGATTTATGTTCCCAGAAAAGAAATACAACATTGGGGGAGAACACTAGATTTAACCATTTTAAGCTTTAACCGTCTCAATTCCTTTCTATCTTAGATGTCTGAAGGGTGCCTTGATCCTATTACTGTCATAAAGGTCAACCATAAACTTGAGAAATAAATAGCACCAAAATACGGATAATTGTAAATGAAGTTCACCCATGAATCAAATGACAAAGTTGACAAAATTGCAAACATATAGATTAGGATATCTAATTTGCATTTTGTTTTGCGACTTTACAATTGTCATTTCACCATGCATAGACATAGCACCAGACAGGCCCAAATGAGATCCCTCAAGCACTTAATAAATGAAATGAAAAGATGCAACTGAAGAACTAAAAAGCTATACTTGTACAAATAAAAAGTTTTACATCAGAAGTAACAAAAAATGGATGCCCATTTGTAAATCAATAATTGGTAATATATGTGTATTTGAGTGAGTGTGTGTATTCATGTATAATGAAATGGGAACTGTGCATGATTATCCTACAAAAGCAAGCAAATCTGACACTGACATCGGTAAATAAAGATGAACTTGTAAATAAGAGACATACTGGAAGTTTGAATAAGATATCACATATGAAATAACATGTTTCGACAATGAAATATAAAAAAGTTCTAAACATCAGGAAGGTGAAACAAAGGAAAGAGAGCATACGAGTATGTTGAACTTGGTTCCCATTGAGACGCATAAATATTCTTTAATTAGTTTGCCTTTAGCAAATAATTGCAGGTATGCATAAGTCACAGAGAGCAATAACTTGTGTTGTGCTTACTTAAGAACCATTATCGCACTTCACATACGCTCTGGAACAAGGTTTCCCTCCTAGTCTACTTGTGCTTTATAGTTTTGATAGTAGAACTTAGTTCCATTAGCTGTCTCTTGAAGGAGGCAGAATAGAATCTTGCCCAATGGCGTTCTCTATGCTTTTTTTCCTGTTTCCTTGATTCCCATAAAACACTCCATATTGAGTTGTCTCATTTCTCTTTTATTAACAAAATTTTCTCCTTCTAAACAAAAGTTAAAAGAAAACAAGAAACATGGAAAAATTACAACACACCAAAGAAAAGCTAAATATCATACGAAGCAAACCTGTTGAACAACAAATGGCTCCGTGTCAAGACTAAAAGGTTTGGTCAAAATAGTAAGAAACCCATTTCGATTGCCAAAAACAATGTCAGTGAATGGCCGATCACCCACCTGCAACAATATACTCATGCATGAGACATGAATCCTCAAAATATGAAACAAAACTACGTTAAAATGAGCTCTTCTAAATTCTTCTTTACCATGATTAGTTTTGACGATTCACAACCAAAATGCTTTTCAATTTCATCAGCTGATCCAGCTGGTTTCTTCACTCCTATGACACGCAAATACATACACGCACCAACACCACATTATTACTAACAATCCAAATGAATGTTTCACATGCCTAACGTTTAAAGATAGAAGACATGTCTCAAAACAAAAGGTTACCAATCAAATGAAACACTTACTATGCCTTATGACTCTAATCCCAATTGCCTCCTCAAGCGCCCTAGCTTTGGAACCATCAGGGTCATACTCATGTAGTCCTAATTCATCATACAAGTAACATAACAAAAGTACTGTGAGAATCATCCCCGTACCAAAAAACTCAGAACAAATTGCTTCATGCCTAAGAAGCACAAATATAGACACTGATACAGAAAGGTAACTGCAGACACACCTCAGACAACAAAATGTATGTGTTTTAGATACGTAATGGCTTAGAAGTACCGGCAATCCAAGATCCACAAGATGAAATATATAGTGTGTATAAATAATATAAGTTCTATGTTTATTTGATAACAAGATTCTATCTTTGAAGTAAAGCTGCTTCACATTCTGAACTAGCTTCGGACTACACTTACCAGCAGAATTACTGAAGATGGCAACATCAGGACCGAACTCTGATTTACAAAGTTCCAGCGAAGAAGTAAGAGGAGGCCAAGGGCACAAACTGTAAGGAGCAGTAATGGTATTATCCTTATCAAACACGACCCCTTTGAAACCCCTTCTTCGCAGCTCACTCCAATCAATGCACCTCAAATCCAGAACAGAGACATGGGGCAGTGCTAATTTGGGCTCTTTCACAAACATAAACGCCGAATAAATGGCCTCCAAGTTTATTCTCTGCCCTAACGCCGCTTTCATATCCGCCAACCCCATGTTCGTGAAATGCACCCTCCTTTCCTCGTCGTTCTCGCACCCCTTCGGCTCGTCTTCTCGCGGAAGCTTTTGGTGTGTGGGCTCTGGGTGTTGATTATTGGTGTCTTTGCGGACAATAGAGAGAAGGAATTGCAGAAATAGAGGATGTGTCTGGCTCTGGCAGTGATTTGAATTGAAATTGACGAAATTGTGGGGATGTCGCAAAGTCAGGGTGGAGAAATCTCTGATGGGGATTTTGCCGTGAGTAGTAGAAAGTGAAAGAGTGGTGAGGTTTCTCTGGTGATAGGCATGGCGATGAAAATTCAGTGGTTTCGGAGGGACGGAACAGCAACTCGGAAGGGAAGCAGCTGCAGTAGCCGCAGGCATTGTTGGTTAAATTGCAGAGCTTGGGCCATTCTTGAAATCTAACATCACAAAAATCAAAGAAAGAAGTTATAAAAAACAAATCAAAGAACGAGAACCAATCGCAAAATCTTGATTTATAAAAAAATATATTTAAACATCCTTTTTAATATCAAAACTTATTTGAGTTAAAATTGTGGTTTAGTCGTAACCTATTCGAAACAGTTTTTGATAATTGATTGTTATAAATTAATTAAATTTATCATTAATTTTTTAAAAATATATTTTATTCAAAATGTATTCTTCTCTAGAGGAAGAAGTTGAGCAGGTTAAGTGGCATGTATTTAAAGGCAATAATAATATAGCTTTAAACAAGGCAATGGATGGACAAGAATAGAGACGAGAAGAGTTCAAGCAATCATTTCATAAAGCAAGTTGATGAAGAAGATGACTACAATGTTTTGGTCTAGTTGATCAAAGTTGTGTTTTATTCCAACTTCCCCTTATTGTGTATATTAGAACTTGACACGTTAAATAGTATAAGAGTCAACTTGAGGGGTGTGTTAGAGATATTAAAAATGTCATTAGCTAAGTGAGATAGCTAAGTGAGTTATACTCTATAAATAAGTGCATTGTGAAGTGATTTAGAGAGTGAAAGAGAGGGAGTTAACTTGAGTCTCTCTTTAAGATCCTTAGAATTAGGGTTAGTGGTTAATCATCTTCAAGTGATAGATAATCATTGTGAAACCACTAGTTCATTCATTGTTATATTGTTCTTGATAGAGCTTTTAATCATCTAATGAAGGCTCATGATTTGATTATTGTAAGTTACCACTCTGGTCCTATTTATAAGTCCAGTTTGACCAAATCTCACATACCAAGGAAAGTTAGGTATCTTAATGATTATAGAGCAAATTTCCAATTTTACCCTCATTTATGAATGGGTACCTTTTAAAATTTATTGTAAAATCTCTCTCATCTTTTTCTCTTCCCAACATAGCTAGCTAATCTCTCTCATCATCATTAATATGGGCAAAATTGTCATAATCTCATTTATTTGGTCAAAATAGACTTATAAATAGGACCAAATTTTTTAGTCAAACTGGACTTATAAATAGGACCAGAATGAGTTGTTTAGCAGCCACCCATCCTATAACGATATGAAAAGTCTCTGCAAATTTCAAACTCCCTATCTTTATCGACACACCATCGCAATCGACAAAAACAAAATATGGACCCACCGGAAGATAAAACACTATCATTTATATACGAATTTATGACATTTATTTTGAAAGAACAGTTAATGAACCCTCACTATTACAAAAAATATATCCAACGACTCCCATCTATCAACTGATTAAATGAAAACAGATATAGAAAACGAGGCGGTGACATTTTTAAAATTTTGGAGAGAATATTCAACGATTGTTTCACACAAAATAAACATTAAAAAGTAGGTGGTGGCACTGTTGTAATTTTCTGCTTACCTTTAACGTATGTTTCTTTAAAAACTGACGTTAAAAGCGAACATTTATTGTCTGTTTTATAAAACATACGTTAACATTTAACGTCTGTTTTATAAAACAGACGTTAAATGTTGTAATACAACGACTGATTTTATAAAAACAATCATTGTATCCCATATTTTTATCTATTTCCCTAGTATGTAACCTATAATTTTGATAGTTAAGAGATGAAATTTAACTGTATTTTCATTTAGTTAGTTCATAATTAAATTTGATAAATTAAACAATGTATCATTTACACACACACAAACACATAAATCATGTTTATAGTTATTTCCTTGTATGTAGCCTATAATTTCGATAGTTAAGTGAAGAAATCTAACCGTATTTTTATTTAGTTAGTTCCTAATAAAAATAATATATATATACACACACACATTGAAATCAATCAATAAATTTAATAATTTAATACATGACCATTGTGATTTTAATATGTATATCTAAAGATTACATGACCGTTGTGATTTTATCTTATATTGATAGCTATTTACTAGTATGTAGTCTAGAATTTCGATAGTTAAGAGAAGTAAAACAAACCACTATTTGTAAACAAATAATCGTTGATACGCGTTAAGGGTAAATGTGACAACAGACTACTTTCCTGGTGATTTACCAGGGAATATCCCTCATCCATGTATATCTGAAGTCAATGAGGTAATCTGTTATCTGTATATTTATCCCATATATTTCTCTCTCAAAAGAATGATTCCGATGCATGTGTTTGTGGAAGATTGTCATTGGCATCTGAGCTGTCGGTCATGGAGTTAAACCATCATTGTTTTGCCTTTTACGTCATGCATGAGCTTATACACCATAAATTTTGTATTGCTTTAAGACTCTAAATTATTTGTGATCAGTTCCTGTTCCATCTTGGACATATGGAAGTTATCTTACAGATATGTTTTCATTCTCGCTTGAAAGTTTATGAATCTAATAGTGATAGAACTGAAATGGCTGGCTCCATTCAAGGTCCCTGTGAAGTCCTCCCGCCTGATAAATTTCAACAAAAAACAGTAAACAAAGAGGGTTAGAACTTGAGGAAAGTGTTAGACTTTAGCCAATTTTCCTGTGTAAGTTTGATTCTAAATTCATCTTCGAAACAGTTTTGTTGTTTTGTTTTGTATTCAATTTATAAAATTTATCATCTTTTTAAATTCATTCAGGTAGTAATAATTTGGGAATATTCTTCACTTGATTGTTTAACTTACTATAATTCTTCCTCTTTGTAATTATGTTTCTCACCTTTGTGTGTGCTCGTGTGCGAATCGCATTTCTCCCTTTTTTCGCACCTTTTGTACACATAAAGATCTAAGGTAATAGAATGTCATATTAAATGCATCCGGTAAAAGTGAAGACTAAGGTTGGTGTAGCTTATTACAATGCTAATAGTCTCAACAATAAAAGTCTTTTGTGTCCCTTGACTTTGTTTGTTAACACACTAGATGAAACCTTTCTTTCTATTTTAATGTACTTTAAATCAAGAGCATGTGAATGTTAATCCATAAATCCATGCCACTAACATATTTTAGTCACTGCGTTCAATTACATGATATGGTTAATAAGAGATGATTAATAAGAAAAACAATCAAGCCTCCCTCAAGCCATTTTATTTTTATTTTTATTGAACGACTGATTTTTCAAAACCAGTCGTTGAAACTCAAAATTTTCAAATATTTCAACTTCAATCTCACGCCTTCGACATTTTATTGTTCCCTCTCTTCCATAAAAATATAAAGTTTTTTCTTTAAAACCCAACAGTATGCAGAAAGTCTTCTTCAAATTCATCCTAAACACATACAAGAGTCTTAAGATCACCTACCCATCTCCGTCGCCGCACCCAATGGCCCCACCCTTGCCGCCAAGGAGGAAAGATTTCGAAAGCTTTAATTTACATTTATTAAGTAGAACTGTTAAGTACGTTGGTTTTCTAAAACCATGGTAAAATAATACTTTATGATTATTAATTAATAACAATGAAGTATGAAGTTGTTTTTTTTTTGACTTATTTTTAAAAAAATAAAATAATGGTGTTCAGTCATCACTGCCACTACTGATGTCCTCCTCTTTCTTTTCATCCTTTTCATTCTTATCATCAGAGGTATAATATAAAGGGTTTGATTGCAAGTGATATTCAACCTTATTGTAATGAAGTATGAGGTTCAACTTCATGTTTAGCCTATTGGCATATGCCGTGAAACTCCTTGTGTGGCAGTCAAGGCTTAACACCAGCTACATTAGAGCGTCCATTTTAGGAGGAGGCAAAAGAGGAGGAGGAGGTGGTGGCAGTGGCGAAGGAGCTCCCTGTAATACCCTAAAAATCGTATTTCTGATAAATATCATAAGTTAGGAAATAATACCTATTGAAAATAGGTAAATATGTTGTTTCAAAAAGAATGTTAAATTTATCTTATTTTCTAAAGGAAAATTTGAAAATTAGGAAAAATTAATAATGTGTCAAAAATGACCAAAATGCCCCTGTGGAGCATAAAATGACTTAAGGAAATTATGAAAAATCCTTAGAGGCAATAAAATAATTATTAAAAATTAGAGAGTATGTTGTCTCTAATTTAGACAATTTTTGGGATTGATTTCCTTGGAAAGTAGTGAGGGAAAAATTAAAAAGTATTCCGGGATCATTATTGACCCCGTGATTATAGATATTTTATGTAAAGCATAAAATACCAATGTCAGTAAAAAGTTTGTGAGAAAATAATTAATACTAATTAAGAAAATTGTCAACAAATGGTAAGGGATTAATTAAGTAATTTTTGGTTAATTGTTAAGCTTGGATTAAGGGAAAATCCAAGGATAATTATGTAAAACCCTATAATTAGTGGTTTATGGCTAAAATTAGCATAAAATATATTTGCTAATTAATTGAAAAATATGAAGAAAAATATATGAGATTAAGTAATTTTAAGCCTAAATCCAAGTATGGACCAATAGGAAAATTTTGTAAAAAAATTATTAAATAACTATTTTATATAATAATAATTAATTAAATAATTAAAAAAAGAAATTAAATATAAAAAAAGGGCAGCCGAAATTTTTGGGCAAAATAGGATAAGATTGAATGAAAAATATCATGATATTTTCTTTGCAACTTGTATTTAAATAATAATATAATTTAGGTGAAAAAGCAAATAGGATAAATGGCCACCGATAGAAATTAAATTCTATCTAGAAAACCATGAACAAGGTTTTTAAAGTCAGAGAAGATTATTAATGAGTGAATTTTTATCTCGAAGTAGACTGTCCCAGAAGTCATTTCCGAGATCGGTGGAATACTTAGAGAATAAGACGAAAGAGGGAAATCTGTGAAAAAGACAGATAGTCACAAATTGGAACTTGAAGAAAATAAATTATAACTCAATATCTGGGGATGAGTTGGTAATCAACTGGACAAATTATGAATCAGTGAATTTTTGTCCCGAAGTTGATGATTCCAGAAATGATTTCCGTAATCGAGCGCGTTTTTCGAGAAACTTCAGCAGGGCCGTGGAAGACCTGAAAGGGGTCAAAAATTTATTTAGCCCAGACATTTCTAATGAGTAGGAAAAGATCTTCAAAGTTGTGATTCCGGATTTTTGAGATTTTACGAGATTACGCGATCTGGAGAAGTTGTAGCGAAGTTCTTCAACGGGTAAGTTCTTCGGTTCATAGTTTTAGTTCGGTAGTTCTTGAAGTTCTAGAGTAGATGTTGTTTTGATCTTTAATCTTCCAAGTATGATTAGAAATCATGTTTAGGGGTAATTAAGACACTAATTTCGAAAATAATGTTGGAGGAAGAGTTATGGCAAAATTTTGGAAGATTAGAGTCAAAGTAACGAAGTGCTGGCGAAATTCCGCCGATTAGGGGCATCAGGGGCAAAATGGTCATTTATGCCTAAAATGCCTGTTATGATGTCAAATGTTAATAGAATGTGATATTATCCTTATAGGATATCTGTAATCGCGAATCGCTATTGTACCGCTGTCGTACCGCTGTCAAACGTGCCGTTTTCCGACAGAAGTACCATTTACCGTCAACGAAGGTACGTTCGCGTACTGTAACACTAACTCTGATGTTTATGGTATGCATATACGTGGTATGTGTGTTGTATAGATGTTATACTGTTTGAATGCATATAGTGGTTAGAGGGTATGTCTGTATGCTGGGGGCAATATGTCTGTATGCTGGGGGCAATCTGTCTGTATGCTGGGGGCAATATGTCTGCATGCTGGGGGCAATACATATGCATGGGTTGCGATAGAGTGATTGTGTGTGCTGATGAGATTGTGGATGTCTGTTGTCTATATGTGTATACATAAACATGAGGTTAACCGTTACCTGAGATCTGGTGCGCTGGATCTCAGCCTTAACATAGCGTCAGGTTCTGGAGGACCGAGGACCAAGGAGAGAGACAAGCAGCCTGCGTAGAAGTTCCGGCTGAAGACTTATTTTGTTGTTCCGGCGGAAGCCTCTTGTTGTTGTACTTCACTTTTGAAACACTCGGTTCTTTGTCTGTATTGTTGTAAAAAGCCAGCCAGACTTACGGCACTTTATATATACATATCAGTTACTCAATTTCTCCGTACTCTGATGATTTTGAAATGATGTTTGATGAAAAAAATATACTGCTTTTGAAAACGGGATGTTACACTCCCTAAGATATTAACATGATAAAGAGAAGAAGGATGTCGATAAAGAAAAGTAGTAAGAATAACAAGGAATACGTGAGTTTAAATAGAGGGTAACAGATGTTACGAAGGGTTATGACTTATGAAAGTTCGATGATGTTACGAAGGGTTATGACCGATGAATTGGTACTTGGGGAAGACAAATTGTTTGAAAGTGTTACATGACGGTTGTTACTAAATATCATTATGTTTTGTCTTCATTGATATAAGAGGTTGGAAGTCGAATTGTTTGTAAGTGTTACATGGCGTTGTTTCGAAAGAATCATCACTTTTGTCAATAAATAAATGACGGTTATTAACTATAACCGTTATTTTTGTATTTACGCGAATTCCGCCTCAACATACATGATGTTTATTAGTTGTAACCGTTATATATTATGTGTTATAAATCCTCAAATCTGTAGTAGTGATAATAGCTAGGGTGAAATTGATACAATTTGAAAACTTCCAATGGGACATTGCTCTGAAAAAAAAAAAAAAAAATTCTAAGGCAAAATTAAGATTTTTGGACAACTTTCGAAACAAAAATGGACCTTAACCCATAACTAAATCAACTAGGAAAGGTTAGTTGTGTGAATAGTCTAAGTATATTTATGTCCATTATTATTTTTCACAAACCAAGTTATCTTAAATGACTAACTGAGTTTTGTTATATGTTCTTCACTGGTAATAGTTATAATATTTAATGTGTGCCCCAGTACTTGCATATAATTTTTAATTTTAATTATTTTAAATAAACACATTTGAACCATTTTGAAAACGTAATTATGTGACAAATGAAACTAAAGAGTAAATTTGATATTTTCAACCATGCAATAGGGTAGTAATGAATATTCAGGGGGAAGGTATGAATGAGGATTACCATTTTTTTCGATAATCATTATTACTATGGTAAACCCTATTACTACACTAAAGAGCAACAAAACACTCTTATTTTAGTAATACAATCATGATTATCATGGGAGGCATGTAATGTGGTTGAACCAAACAAGCTTAGAATTTTTGTTATTGTTGAATATGATAAACTATGAATTTTGATCAATTTAATTTTAATTATTTGGATTTGAAATATATTTAAATCAAGTTTTATCATTTTTATATTTTAAGTATTTAATCATATATTTTTAATATTTATTTATTAAAAAAAGTAAAAGTCGATCTTATGAGTTTGAGTAAATTTATAATTGTGATATTAATATTCATTAAACCAACTAACAGGATATAAATCTTACAGATTACAACACATAGGCCTTTTCGTTTTTTTTGTTCCACTTGCAACATAAAAATAGACGCATAATTTTTTTTTGGGTTGTAATTGATAACTCTATCAAAGTTTAAAGTACAATCATATATCAGAATGAAGACTATTCTTCAAAGGTTTTCTTAACAACATGAAACACACATAACTATTATTACAATATGTTGTCTTCTCACAACTCAATAAATTTAAGATAACAAAAGGGCATTCAATAGGTAACATATGAATCCTTAACCATGCGTAACTGCAACAAAGCTCCTTATTCCTTAAAGCAGAACTCAATATTTGAATGAGAGGAACGCTCAGAGTAGTGACAGCTATGTCACTTGTATCCAGTAGAAAAGACATATTGAAAAATAAAAAAGATAAACACAATCAGCTAAGAACATAACCTTTTAAGCAAGTAGAAGATAACAGGAAAAAGAAAATGAAACCTCATTTAAATTATAATACTTGAAAAAGAAAGGCGGAGTTAGTTTATTACCTTAAGGGAATTTTTTTATTAATATTCAGCTGAAGCTTTTGAAACAGAGGATCAAGGTAACATAAATTTGATCTACCAAGTGATCAAACCA
The DNA here is from genome assembly GCA_025563575.1 of Acacia pycnantha. Taxonomy (NCBI): domain Eukaryota; kingdom Viridiplantae; phylum Streptophyta; class Magnoliopsida; order Fabales; family Fabaceae; genus Acacia; species Acacia pycnantha. The sequence continues at coordinate 126,029 of JAMWYP010000031.1, read as the reverse complement.
TTGGAAAAATTTGTGTCTCCATGCTTTGATGAGGAAGAGAGAACCACAAACTCCCCAGAAGCCCACTGCAAATCCAACTCCCATACCAAGATACAAAGACTTTAAAAAGTTGTCATCTTCTTTAACTTCAGCTAGCTTTGAGTCGTCATGAGTTTCTTCTTTTTTGTTGCACTTCCTTGGAAGAGGATCTCCACAAAGTTTATGATTGCCAACAAAACTCCACGAATCAAAACTTTGAATTTGGGTTCCCAATGGAATTTGCCCAATGAAATTGTTGTAGGAGAGGTTTAAATAAGCAAGAAAAGACAAATTAGAAATGGTGGAAGGGATTTCTCCAGAAAGTCTATTGTAGCTGAGATCAAGAGATTCTAAAATTGTCACATCTCCAATTTCTTTAGGAATCTTTCCAATCAATTGGTTTCGAGACAAATTCATGGTCTGCATTTGACTTATACCAAACAATTCTTTAGGAATTTCTCCAGACAAGATATTTGCAGAAAGATCAATAACGCCACTTCGAGGATGTAAAGCACGACCAAATTCATATTCTAATTCTCTTCCTTTAGTAAATACTTCTATCATTTCACCAGAGGTATATGACCAAGAATTTGGAGGCATGAGGTTATATAGACAGTGGGGTATGGATCCAGAAAGCTTATTTTCAGCAAGATCAAGTATTGTCAAAGAAGAAAGGTTGCACAATTGAGATGGAATATTGCCTCTAAATTGATTGTTCCTTAATTTAATAACCACTAAATTTTGAGCCGCGGGATTTGGCAAACTTCCAGAAAATTCATTACCCTCTAGAACAAGGCATTGCAAATTTGTCCAGTTTAAGAGGTCGAAAGAAAATTTTCCAAAGAGATTGTTATCACCCAAATCCAATAGCTTAAGATTCAATGAGGCCATGGAGGGAGGAACCTTACCGGTTAGCTTATTACTCCGCAAGTTAACGTAACTTAGTTGTTTCCAATTTGCCCAACAGTTAGGAAGTATCCCACTTAAATGATTGTATGATAAATCCAAGTAATACAAGTTTTTCCCATTATTCCGTGGAAGACACAATAATGGGAAAATAGATCCTGAAAAGGAGTTGTGAGATGCATAAAAACGGGAGACATTTGCTGATATGTGCGGGAGGCCTCCACTGAAATTATTATACTCTATATTTACATAATATGAGTTTAGTGTCACATTGGATATGTCTCCACTAATGAAGTTGTTTGATAGGTCAACAGATTCAATTCTTGCTATGAAGCTCCCAAATATATCCGTATTAATGTTTGAAATCATTGATCTAGGAAGATGCAGCACTTTTAGGGAACTCTGTGTGTATAGCCATGCTGGAAAATTGGGACCTAAGCTTGTATTTTGTGAAGCAAAATATTTGAGTTGAAATGGTGGGACCCAATTAGGATCGAAGTCAAATTTGAAACCAGTTGAACTCAAATCCAATATTGTTAAGCTTGTTACATTGGCAAAATTCCTCTCTGAAAGGACACCCGCCCAAGAGTTGCCACCAATGCTCAAATCACTCAACTTATGAAGTTGTCCAAGGCTTTCTGGAAGGCTTCCACTGAAATAATTGGCATACAAATCCAATGAAATTAAAGAAGAAAGGTTTCCAACAAGTGATGGAACTGATCCTTCAATTTTATTATTGGATAATGATAAATAATTTAGGTTTGGAAGCTTGAACAAGGCTATTGGTAATCCGCCATAGAAATTGTTCCAAGCAAGGTCAATAGAAGAGATGTCTTTGGTGGCATTAAAGAATGAATCAGGCAATTTTGAGCTGAAGTTGTTGCCATAAAGAACAAGAGTTTTAAGAGATGTAAAATTTACGTAGTTATAGGATGGAAAATCTCTCAACCCACAATCTACCAATCGCAATTCAGATAGTGCAGGCAGCATAGCCACATGCTGGAGCCACTTGGGTTCACTTCCAATATCATTGCCACTAAGGTTAAGATATTTTACTGAGGAAAGTTGAGAAAGCCAACGAAGATCATTTAGTGCCATATCATTACCTGAAAAGTCAAGGTAATGAAGAGGAGCAGAAAAATTTGCTGATGGAGTACAAGAGGTGGCGATTGATTGGTTGTGTGATATGTCTCTATGTAAAGGAAACTTAGAGACTTGGCATGGTGGAATACACACACTTGTGAAATGATTAAAGCTCAAATCCAAATAGTTGAGAGATTCAAGTTGAAGTAGAGAGAGATTAATCACACCTTGTAATCCACCATCAGCTTGTAATCTTCCAAGTCGTGGTAATTCATGATTGGCTAGATCAAGCTTTGTAACTCTGCCAGTGATGTTGTTACAATGGACTCCCTCCCACAAACAACAATCTTCTTGACTGGTCCATGAGGAGAGTCGGTTTGAAGAATTCAAGACTCCTTGTTTGAAGATCAAAAGTATGTTTTGATCATTCTCATTGCACAGAACCTCCTTGCCTACTATAGTAGTGCATATGCTTCTGTTGAATGTTGTTGCAAATAGCAAGAGCAGTAAAATGAATGAAATTTGTGAAGGGAAGCTCCTCATTGTGCTTTGATTTGAGTAGAATGATATCCTCAAAGTCTATACAGAGTATATGTAGCCACGCGGAGTATATATAAAGTCTTCACTAAATATATTTATATTTAGTATGATAATAGTTAATTATATTGTTTAAATTTTTTATAGTTTATTTGGAAAGTGATAAAATCTAAGAATAGCTCAATGATGAAGAATAAAACAAGTGATTCATTTTTCAAGAGAAAAACTAGTGATCACAGAATAGCTCAATGATGAAGAATAAAACAATTGATTCATTTACTAATGTTTTATTATTTTGAATGTTAAGTTTTACTTTTACTATACAGAAACCATTATAAAATGAGATTTGAAAAATGAAGCTTAAAAATGTAAAACTTGTCCATAAAATAATACTGTATTTGATAATTTCTTAAAATTAGTTGAAACATTTATAAAAAAACTATTCGAGAAGCACGTTGGGCCTCAAGTGTTTGGGTTCATATAACCATGGATCCTCCATTTAATTGGGACTATTCCTTGTTCAGCCCACGATAAGATTATCCCTTTTGAAATAAAAAAAAAAAAAAAAAAAATCATCCACAATGTCCTTTCTTTTCTTGCCCTCAACCTGCTAAGCTAAGCGACGACGCCGGAGGAAGTCGTATCGGGTTCGCCTCCAATCCCTGTAAGTTTCCTCTTTATTTTCTATCCCTTCTTTACAATTCGGTGCTCTGTTTTTATTTTAAACGCACTCTAACCCCAAGTTTCACATAGATCTCTTTTTTCCTTCTTCATCTGATCTTCCTCTTGGTTTCCTTCTCTGGGTTCACAATCGATTTTGAGGGAAAAAACAAAACAGATCTGGCGTTTTTTTCAAAAACGAGCCGTTTTTACGTTTTTGAGTTAAAACGCTCCGTTTTTACGATTCCACCCGACTACGTTTTTTTCCATAACGAAACACGTTTTCCTCATAATAAATTGTAAAAACGTTTAAAGCGCGTTTTTGACTATATGAGGAAGCATTTATTAGATATGGAGTATTTTTTGTGTTTGAATTAGTTAACTTTTAACTACGGTGAGGTTAGTTAACTTTTAGTACTTTTCTCAATAGTCTTGACTCTTGAGTTCTCATTGCTTTTCTACACGCGCATATATTCTTGAAGAAAGTGACTAAATAAAAACAAGCTAATTAACCACACCATAGTACCCGCAAGGCCGCAACGACCATACCATCTGTGATCTTTCATTTAGTAATTCACCCCGTTTTTTTTATAAGGGCTCACAGTTAAATTATTTTATTTTTTTTTTATTTATAAAAGGACGATAATAGTAATCTAAAAAATGATTTTTTTGTTCATAATTAATTATACATATTACATTAATTAAAAGGCTAGTGATACCTATATTTAATATATATTTTTTCTCTTACTTGCCCCACATAATTATGGACATACTTAGAAAAAAGATTTATTTTAAATACACTTATTATTTTTAACTAATTTTAACCACTTTCTTAAATCACATAATTCAATTATTATACTCTTATAAATAATAGGATCGGAGGGAGTAACATTAATAATTAATAATTAGTTAGGACCGTTAAGGAAGTCATCTACTGTACTATTTTGATAAGATGAATTTTCCTACCTCGTTGTGTAATTTACTTCCTTCTTTTCTTAGAAGTTAGTGGTATCCTCTCCAATTATTTTAAGTAGTTAAAGGACCTTTTTTATCCCTCAACTGTTTTGCGAGAGCTGCTAAGCAATCTAAACCAAGGTTCTCAAACCCGGACCCGTCACTGAACCGGTCGGGGTACTGGGTTAAGGGTTAGTGGGTCAGACCGGAGTCAGACCGGGGTGAACCCGGGCTAGACCGGTGAGGTATAAAAAATTGGAAAATAATTAATTTCTTATCACACCAACCTAAATTTGACATACTATATATCATTTCAATATTTTAGATCAGTAGCAAAATAACCATATACTTCAATACTTGTGACATATTCAAATATTCCTAACAATTTTCTTTACAACCTACATTTGAGACAACTATTCATGATAGCAAAATATCAAAAACAAGTATATGATGATAAAATATTCTCAAGCAGGATCCTTTTAACACCAGAATGTGTGGGAGGATTGCTAGACTCGAGATTGGGAGTGGTAGTATTCTAGGCACCTTCATTATTAAAACATTCAACAATAATAAACCTGAAGCTCTGCACAATGGAACGAAGCTCTAAATCGAGATGAACAAAGCTCTTTCACGGTTTCACCTCAAGAAATAAACAGTAGTGTGAGGCAAAATTTCAAAAAAAAAAAAAACCTAAAAAAAAAAATTGTCTGACCGGGTCACCCTGGTAACCCGTCCGGGTCACACCGGGTTTACCGGGTTTCACCGGGTCAGACCGGGTTGGACCGGGTTAGACCGGTTTAACCCTAAACCGGACCGGTTTCACGGCCGGTTGGCCAGTTCCCGGTCTAAACCGGCCGGTCCGGTCCGGTTTCACAAACCATGATCTAAACTATTCAGCAGAGCATATAATGTTGCCTTTTAAATATCAAAACCATTACAACTGTGCGAAATGAATGTTTGTTATTTGTTATTTTATTTTTTTAGCATAAGTATCATCCTATTGGAGAGAATTTTGTTATTGTTAGGTACTAAATGTTGATATCTCTCCTAAAGAATTTAAATCTTAGCTTACTAAGTTGTGAGCAACTAGCCACCTTGTGTTATAGATTTTGGGGCCTACTTGGGTTAGCGATGACTTATTTTCTATCTTTCTTTTACAGAAATCTGATAGGAAAAAAATCAGGTTGTAAATGTGATTTATGTTTGGATTGACGGTGGTAGAAGTGATTTTTTTTTTTCCAAACAGAGATCTGTTTTGTTTAGAGGTTGAAAAGTCAGTTGATATGGAAAATGACCAAAAATCACATGAGTCTTATTGACTAAAAAGGAAAAATAAATGTATTTATTATTTAAAAATATATTTAAATTTACATATATTAATTCAGTATAAAGAATTTACATAGAAGGATTTAAATTTTAGAGGTATAATCCCAAATTATGTTTTTGGAAGAATGAGAAAGAATAAATATATATAGATATAGAAATTGTTAAAAAGAAAAAAAAAAGGATTTTTTTTTTTAAACAAAATACTTGGTGGCAAGGGGAGGAAAACATAATTCTTGGTGGCAGAACCCACGTCAAAAAGCTCTAAGAGGTTTTTTCCAATATGGAGTGTCAGACAAAATAGAGTGTCCCCCCCAAGCTTTTCCTATGTTGCGTGTTTCACTAGGCTTTTTTGGATGAAAATCTGTCCAAACGGGGACTCCAAACAGGCTTCCCATTGGAACGTTTGTTAATTGATATTCTTCAGAATGCTGAACATGAATGGGTGTACGGGCTTGTGAGATTATCTTTCGTTTTTTTTAATTGTGGGGCCAATGACTTAAAAAATGTTTCTCAGTCATGTATGCCTGGGAGAGCAAAGCCATAATGTCATGTCTTTAGACTGTGGGTGAACCTAACCCCTCTCCTAAAATTTATATATATAAAAAAAAATATTAAAGAGGACTGGGGTAGAAAATCTTAGGGAAAATGACACTCAAGTCTCAAGGAACATACAAAATATCAAAAAAGTACCAACCCAAAATCACATATCAAAAAAGTCCCAAGAGACTTTTTTTAATATTATTTGTATTTGTAACACCCCAAATTCCGTAACATAAATCGTGCCGGATGACACTTGGTTTTATAAACAATCAACAGAGATTGAGGTGCTACATCATAGTACTGCGGAAACGGAGAGTAATGCACTAAAAATTTGGACAATATATGAGTAACAGATATAAAAATACCCCGACATATGATGATGCCGAGCGTATGCTGGTATATTAAAAATCTCCCGAAGGAATATTCGTGTGATACAATATACATAGCTTTGTACAATTACATTTCTCAAAAAGTAACTATACAACCTAGACCAAGCCTTGACCTGACCTGGAGCAATGAACTTAACTCCGTTAACCGAACAGAATGGCCAGGTAAATGTCTACCAAGGGGGCCTCACCGAGTTCACGGCGACTGATTGGCACACCCACGTAGACTAGCCTTGCCTACGGCACCAAACTATTCGAAATAACTTTATTAGATCCACGCCTGACAATAGGCTCTGATGATCTTCTTCCGGCTCTTGCCTCGACCGGTACATCGTTACGACTCTGCCCCTTGGTTCATATCTATGGCTCCATCTACCGGTGCCTTATCTGTTCCCGGTCCTTACCTGTACTATCATTCAAGACTGAGGTCCAATTTACCACATTGGACCTCAGGTAACGGTTAACCTTATGCTCAAATAAAACAGTATATAGACAACAGATATTCATGACATAACAGCAATGATCAATCCAGTCACGTCGTATGATCCTGTGATAACAACTACACTATCATGCAAAGTTATCCCTGGTTTGCAACATCCGTGCCACGATGTACAGTCGTGTCCTCAGCGCTAGGAAAACATAACGGCGTTATTATGACTATAACCCGTGTAAAGCTGTATGTATAATCGGTGACCCTAAACAGAGCCTCTATCCGGAACGGTGACCCTAAACAGAGCATCTATCCGTGAATGTATCTATCACATATATGTATATGAGCAGCACAGAGTTAGTGTTACAGTACGCGAACGTACTTTTCACCGTGTAATGGCCAAACGTCCGGCCTTTTGAACCCGACTCCGGACTTGATCCCGGATATCCTATACATTATCGTCGGATTATTCATTTATCCCATAATATCACAACTAATATTCTATCCCTTAAAATAATATCAAAAAGGTTATTTCCACCCATTTTGACATTTCTACCCTTGGGGTATTCATTATTACAATTTTGCCCTCACCTTTTATTAAAAACGAACTACTGAATTTCTGGGCAGAATTTTCGATTAACTTTGAAAAATCATAATTAATTCTAAAAAAATCGAAACGAAGATCCGTAAAATTCATAGGAAACCTTAGGATGTCTAATTTTAAAGAAAAATACTCATTTTTTCCCAGATTCCCTGAGTCATTCCCAGGTTTAAGGTTTCCAACCTCTGCCCAGAATTTCGTCTGGAAAAATAGCTTAACTTCAACAAATTTTATCTCCTTATGTAGAACTCCAAATGATACATATTTTATATATTTGGAAAGCTCTATATGTCTACTTTAACCCTGAAGTTTCTCATAATTTTAGAACATCATCTTCAAAATAAAATACTGGCATTTTTACCCCTGACTTCAGGAATCGCTAACCGACAAAATTTCGCCAGAGCTTCGCTACTTTGACTCTAATCTTCCAAAATTTTTTGCTATATCACTTTCTCCATAAAATTTTCGAAATAAAACTATATTTAACCATAAAAAAATGATAACAAAATCATATTTGGAAGATTAAAGATCAAAATAACAAAATAGCTAAGAACTTAAACTAGAACTCTAAGAACTTCAAAACTAAAGACTAGAAACTAAAAGCTTAAGAACTAGAAAGCTTACCCTTGAAGAACACTCCTTCATCCTTCTCCATGCCTCTCACTTCTCTCTACCATTTGGAATGGTTTTGGTGTGAGGAATTGAAGAGAACCCAAGCCCCTATTTATAGCAAAAATCCTAGGACCTAAATGGCATAAAAATTCTCCCAACTCCCTCCTTGGCCATTGGATTCAAAAACACTTTTTCATATTTAATCCTACCCCTTCTTCTTGTGTGCCGACATGCTTCATCCAATAGCCATCTATGTGCCTTTTAATTTAACCAATTGGTTTGATTAATTCATTGAAAAGGAATCCCTTTATGCTAGCCGACTTCACACCTCTTCTTTAATCATTTAACATGCTTTAAAACAAAACACATATCCCAAGCTTTAAACTTTCTAATTGGCCAATTCATTATCTCATGGATTATACTTTATCAAATTGAATCTCCTCCACTAGCTCCCTTGGTCGACATGCTTCTTCTATTAGCCACTCAATAGATGTTTTTTATTAACAAAATAGCTAATGAATCAATGATCTAATTGGCTAGTTGAAAGCTTTGACTTTTCAACATCACTTTAACAAAGTTTATTACTTCATCTCTTACTCCTAGCAGCTGGACGAAATATGGGGACTTTGGGGTTGATTAAGAAGTTCAATTTATTACCTTAATCAAGTATTTAAATGCCCACTAATTACATGTGTCAATGCATAATTGATTTATTAGCTTAACTATGTACTCCCCCTGGTCCTTATTATAATGCACCAAATACAACTTTCTCGCGGACCAAGAAATGGAGGTTAAGTCACTAATTATGTCTAAAAGTAATAAATGTTTCCAACTTTACCCCTACTTTAATGATGTAGGTTTAAATGAGTTAGTTAAAAATGAGGGTATAATGAGAAAATAGTAATAAATGAGTTAGTTAAAGTTAGTTGATGCCTTATAATAAGGACCAAAAAATGTTGGTGGTTGGTGCCTTATAATAAGGACCAGAGGGAGTAATTAGTGTTCTATTAGACAAATATCATTTTATTTTCTTTGGCTTAATTATAAATATATTTAGCCCTCTTTTGATGATTTTAATTTGTCTCTAATTAATTAGAAGAATTATGCCATTCATCTTAATTAATTGCAAGCTAATTTGCCCATTATTTGCTAATTAACACTTAATTTAATTAAGTATTTTTATAATCTTTCCATGGCTTATTTACTCTTAAAATAGCCACTATTTTATGTGACTCTAAGTCACTTATGTTAAACAATATAATATGATAACATATTCCTAAAATACAGGATTTTCGGTAAATCCAAAAATCGGGTATTACAGTATTGACAACAGGAAGTGCTATATTGACAACAAAATTTAAAAACCTGGCCATTCATAACAGAAAAAAAGTTAGATTCACAACAGGAAGTACTATATTCACAATAAAATTGAAACACCTAAATTTTGTTTCAAACTCAGGTCTCTAAGCGTACATAGGCTATTCACAACAGAAAAAAACTAGATTCACAACATGAAGATCTATATTCACAACAAAATTTAAAAACCTGGATTTTGTTTCAAACTCATATCCCTAAGCTTACAGAGGTCATTCATAACAGAAAAAACTATATTCACAACAGGAAGTGCTATATTGACTTGAGTTTCAAAATGTCTTCAGGGTTTTAAATTTTGTTGTGGATATAGCACTTACTATTGTAATATAGTTTTTTCTGTTGTGAATGGCTTTTGTGTGTTCAAGGATCTGAGTTTGAAACAAAATCCAAGTATTTAAATTTTGTTGTGAATATAGCATTTCCTGTTGTGAATCTAGCTTTTTCTGTTGTAAATGGCCAGGTTTTTAAATTTTGTTTTCAATATAGCACTTCTTGTTGTCAATACAAATAATATCAAAAAAGTCCTTAGGGACTTTTTTGATATATGATTTTGGGTTGGGACTTTCTTGATATTTGTCTGTTCCTTGGAACCTGAGTGTTATTTTCCCAAAATTTTAGCCCCATCCTATTATAATTTTAAACCAAGATTTTTGTTTGCCTGGATGGAACCCAGCGAATGTAAACACTTAACCAAGATACTTAAATTTTTATTGAAGATTTCTTCTAGTTGATTACTTAATCAGTCATAGAATCCATAAAATACTTTGAAATCTAAACACTTAATGTAATTTAATACACATAAGAAGATATATATTTAGTAAATATTAATATTTGCAAGTCCAGCCATCTGTTTACCACTAACAATATTTATGTTCTTCAATTTCCACAACCAATTGACTAATCGTTTGAACTTTGAACGCATGAAGACGTTTTCTTTTGTGGCCAAGTGCATGAAGTCTATTTAAAACAATGGTTTCGGGTGGTATTAGATATGGCATTTGTTTTTGTTTCAGATAATTACAACCCAGGGGCAAAAAAAAAAAAAGTTATGTAATAAGTGTTTCTTTAATATATATATATATATCACACGTTGTAACAAAATTATTAGAATCAATTGTTTTCCTGTTCATTGCTAGTATTTAAGTCTTATAGTGTCCATTCACATAATTAAGGTTTTTACCTAATAAAAACTACTAATTAATTTCTATTTTATTGATGGTGCTTAACGTTTTTTATAATTTAATTTAGGGATAATGCTTACCTTTTAAGAAAATAAAGGGCATAAGCTTAGAAATTCATGCAGCACGCAGAAGTAAATTAAAGAAATGACTAAAGGTGATTTGGATCAGGCTCGCCTTCATGCATATTCCAAGGATTAAAACATTCTTTAACGCAAATTAATATAAACTTAACAGTACGTCAATGTTAGTGTCGATTAGTCAAGGGGTGATATTGCAATAATTTTGAGACCTGAAGGACAATATTACTCTGGTAAATAGTTTAAAATAACTAGCTTTACTCTTGAAACAGTTTAGAAGCAAAAATACTCTTCAATAATTATTAAAAAAAAAAAAAATTAAAGCGTATAAGAGGGGGGAAAAAAGAGAAAGTAAATTACACACTCAGAGGGAAATTCATCTTATTGGGATATTGTTATACAAATAAGCACATAAGATACATAACTTCAGTCTTTCTCTTTAATAATGGAACCCACCAAACTTGCCATTTTCTATTATTGGTGCAATTAATTTTTGTCAATTTTGTTAAATATCATTTTCTACGGAGTTGCATAAACCAAACACATCATCTTCCTTATAGCCAAGTCTTCTAATACCTCCAAGTCCTCCAATCTTTTCAAACATTACCCTTACTAACGAAGCCAAAAATTTTGAGCAAAAATAAGATGCATAATACTTATGTATGAAAAGTCTTCCTAAATTTTTGTTGGCTCATATTGGAATCGACAAACTAGATTCCATCATTGTTCTCATTTTCAATTTCCACAACCAAACCTATTTAAACATTTCATAAAAGTAATATGAACTTTCTGACGAGTTATAAAGTCTTCATCCCAAATTAAACTCAAGTCTCAATCATAGTATGTGCTCATTAATGGATGGAACCCACACGGAGGAGCTTTTTATCTTCTTTCTTGTTTCTTGATCCAAAAAAAAAAAAAAATCTTCTTTCTTGTCCATCTCACCACCATCTTCACTTACAATTGTAATTGTCACGATTTTAACTTGGTGGGAGTTACAATAACTTGTTTAGTTTAAGGTAAGATTTTCATCAATATTTAAACAAGCAAAGTCATTGTGCCTCAATATAATTCACGAGTGTGGTTTAGTTGAAAGGAACGATATTATATTATGAGCAGCAACAAGTAACAATGAAAGTGTAGTGTTGGGAATATTACATTAAAGCTCATTACATAAAATGAGAAAACTTTGTTCTGCAATATTTAATAAATGAGGTATCATTTGAATACAAAACCTAACTCAAGGCATGACTATATTTTTTCAAACAAAACAAAACAGAATGAGACAGAGCATATCAAGTGTCGGACAAAATATTATTATATCATCTTAATTGTGTTGCAAATTCCAAATTTTGAGATCTTAGACATCAAAATTAATATCCAATATGCTAACATGTTCTTGTAAATCTTTCAGATTAGAACACTCATATGCCTTTTGTTATAATTGTTAAACTTACACCTGAAATCTTAGATACAGAGGCACCATATCTTTTTATTTGGTTCGAATTCCCAAAACTCAGGATTAAAGTTTAAATTACAATATCATATATCACATGGAAGACTATTCATCAACGGATTCTTGACAACATGAAAAACACATATAGACTAATAATTATTATTACAAAATGTTCTCTGACAAAATGAACGAGCTTCTTATTTTCCTTCTTGATACGGGTGGAAAAAAGGCTTTTAAGACCGGACAAAAAAGGTATTGTAAGACCGGACCTGCGTCAGGTCTTATTCCAGGCGGTATTAAAAGTCTCACTTTTAAGACCGGACTCGAACCGGTCTTAAAAAGTTTTTTTTAGACCGGACATTTTAAACATCCGGTCCTAAAAGTGTTTCAAAAAAAAAAAAAACGCAAATGAAACAACAGGTCCCAAATCACCAGATCTGGCAACATTTTGAATGTCCCTCCGTCATCAACGACGGAGAACCAAGAGAAGATTGGAAGCAACACCAACAAGAAAAACAAAAAAGAAGAGAAGATTGGAAGCAACATCAACAAGAAAAACATAAAAGATGATTACAAAGTCCAGAAATAAGAAAAAATAACAAGAAACATAAATCATTCACCATGAAAATCGAATTTGAAGTCCAGATCTACAAAAAAATCACAAGCTTAAAGCAACCAAATCTGAGCAGGATCATCTTGTCGGTGCTAGCAAAGCTTCAAGCAACAAAAATCGAAGTCCAGATTTGAGTAGGAGTGGTCAAGGTAGGAACAGACTCAAGCAAGAAGAGATCTGGGTTTGATTTCAAGCCGGATCTGTGCGAAGGCGGCATGGAAGGAGCCATAGATCGAAGAGGAAGGAGCCACCGTCGTCCAGAATCCTCAAAGTAGTACGCTTTCGCCGTTGCTGAAGATTGGAATCGACGTCATCGCAAAACCCTCGAAGCATCAACGTTGCTAAGGATTTGATTATGTGGCTCCTGGGATGACTTACAAAGATTGCGAGTAGGTTAGAGGAAGAAGATGACATTCTTGCTGAGGATTTGACCCATGAGGCTCTTAGGACACTCGTTGAATCTATAACTAAGCAAATATTATATCACCAAGAAGACAAAGCAGATTCATGGACTTAACAGGTTTAGCGAATTTAGTTTTTTTTTTTACACTTTTAAGACCGGTTTTTTGAAACAACCGGTCTTAAAAGTGAAAAAAAAAATACCGGTAGCAATTTCGTAAATATATAGAACACTTTTAAGACCGGTTGTTTAAAACAACCGGTCTTAAAAGTGTTCTATATATTTACGAAATTGCCACCGGTCATATGTTTTTTCTTTTTTACACTTTTAAGACCTGTTGTTTCAAACAACCGGTCTTAAAAGTGTTCTATATATTAACAAAATTGCCACCAGTCATATGTTTTTTCTTTTTTACACTTTTAAGACCTGTTGTTTCAAACAACCGGTCTTAAAAGTATAACTTTTAAGACCGGTTGTTTGAAACAACCGGTCTTAAAAGTGTTATATATATTAACAAAATTGGCACCGATCATATGTTTTTTCTTTTTTACACTTTTAAGACCTGTTGTTTCAAACGACCGGTCTTAAAAGTATACTTTTAAGACCGGTTGTTTGAAACAATCGGTCTTAAAAGTGTTCTATTTATTTACGAAATTCCTGATTGTAATCATCTTAATTAAGTTATTAGAGAGATTTTAGGAATTAAGTTAGCAGATCATGGTTTTTTGAATTTCGCAATTAAATTCCGGATTGTAATCATCTTAATTAAGTTGTTAGATTTTGGGAATTAAGTTAGCAGATCATGATTTTTGGAATTTCGTAATTATATTCCTGATTGTAATAATCTTAATTAAATTCTTAAAGAGATTTTAGGAATTAAATTAGCAGATCATAGTTTTTTGAATTTCGTAATTATATTATTGATTGTATTCCCTAGATTATAGGAACTTCCTAGGTCAGAAGATTATTTACTTATTAGCATCTATATATAATTCCAATTAAGCGAAGGAATAAATCATCGTATTCTCGGACTCATATCTGATTAGCGTCTTCTCACAATATTTAAGAAATTGCCACCGGTCATACTTTTAAGACCAGATATTTAATAGCCCGGTCTTCAGAGTGTTATATATATTTATGAAATTGCCACCTGTCATATTTTTAAGACGGGATCTTTTATAATCCGGTCTTAAAAGTGTTCTATATATTTACGAAAGTGCCACCGGTCATATTTTTAAGACCGGATCCTTTATAATCCGATCCAAAAAGTTCTTTATATTTACGAAACTGCCACCGGTCATACTTTTAAGACCTGATCCTCTATAGTCTGATCTAAATGAGGCGGTCTTAAAAGCATTTTTTGCACTAGTGTGACCATCTCACCAATCTTTGTTGACATTATTAATATGGAAGTCACAGTCACTTTTTTAATGTAAGAATTTCTCATATCTATCATTTCATGTAAGTTGCCACATCAGATTTCATATCCGTTAGGTGCCACATCAGTTGGGGAAGGAAGGTAATATATTTTTAAGAAAATTAATATTATTTTAATTCCAGTTTAATTACTGAAAAAAATCTTTCTAGGAAATATAACCGTGCTTGTCTGCTTGCCTTAGCTATTTTGTCTCGAAAATATTTTAGGAGAGAACCATCATCAGGAGGCATGGAGCATGAAATTGAATCAATGGGAAATATAATCCACAGAAGAGCAAGAGGATGCGAGTTTTCTTCAGTTGAGAGGAAATCCAAACAACACTACAAAGATGGAGAAGACGAAGGAGATTGAGGGGAAGATCAGCAATCAAACCCTAATCTCAAACAATTTAAGACCGGCAAACAACCCTTAATCTTAGAAAGATTTACTCAATAATTAAATTGGAATTAAAATAATATTAATAATTTTCTTAAAAAAAAATATATTATCTTTCTTTCCCCCAATTGATTTGGGGCCTAATGTATATGAAATTTGATGTGGCAACTTACCTGGAATGATAGATATAAGAAGTTCTTACATTACAAAGTGGCTGTGACTTCCATGTTAATATTGTCAACAAAGATTGGTAAGATGGTCAAAAAGGAAGATAAGAAGCTCCTCCCTATATCTTTTCCCTATTTTAATAGTATTTTCCTAAATTTTTTCAAAAAAATAAATCTATAACCTCATATTTTTTATCCTCAAAGTCTTCAAATACTTCCAAGTCTTCTTGTCTTCTTGATGACGACTTAGAACAATAGTACATTCATTTTCATGTCATTTTCTGTAACATCCCAACTTCCATACCTCAAATAGTGCCGATTGGCACTTCGTTTTATAAAATTTGACAGAGATTGAGGTGCTACATAAGAGTACTGCGGAAACGGAGAGCAATGCACTATCAAATGGACAATGAGTAACTGAAATAAAATACCCCGACATATGATGATGCCAGGCGTATGCTGGTATAAATTGAAAATCCCGAAGGAATATTCATGTGATACAACATACAGAGCTTTGTACAATTACATTTCCCAAAAAGTAACTATACAAATTAAACCAAGCCTTGACTAGACCTGGGGCAATGAACCTAACTCTGTTAACCGAACAGAATAGCCAGGTAAGTGTCTACCATGGGGGCCTCACCGAGTTCACGGCGACTGATTGGCACACCCACGTAGACTAGCCTTGCCTTCGGTACCAAACTGTTCGAAATAATGTTATTAGATCCATGCCTGACAATAGGCTCTGATAACTTCTTCCGGCACTGCCTCGACTGGTGCACAATTACGGCTTCGCCCATTGGTTCCTCTCTATGGCTCCATTTACTGGTACCCTCTCTGATATTCCTGACATTCCTGCACTATCAATCAAGACTGAGGTCCAATGGCCATCGGACCTCATGTAACGGTTAACCTTATGCTCAAATAAACAGTATACGGACCACAAATATTCATGACATAACAGCAGTATATCACTACATAAGCACAGAGCAGATGCATGATCATAACAATGACAGAACATAAGCACAAAAGCAGTATGTAAAGTCCCAAACAACATGTTTGCACATACCCAGTGCCACGATGTACGGTCGTGTCCTCAGCGCTAGGAAAACTCAAACGGCATTATTATGACTATAACCCGTGTAAAGCTGTATGTATAACGACGACCCTAAACAGAGCCTCGGTCTATGAACGTATCTATCACCTATATGTGTATGAGCAGCACAGGATTAGTGTTACAGTACGCGAAGGTACCTTCGTTGACGAGCGTCGGTACTTCTGGCGGAAAACGGTACGTTTGACGGAAAACAGCGGAATGTCCTGACAGCGGTACGTCAGACAGTGGAATGACAGCGAAATGACCGGGGTTCGTGATCACAGATATCCTATAAGGATAATATCATTTGTCAATATTTGACATCACAAAAGGCATTTTAGGTACAAATTACCATTTTGCCCCTATTTGTAACATCCCATGTTTGAAATGCGGAATTTTTTTTTTTTAAAACAAACAATCAGAGTAGAGCAATAGAGCGAAAGAGTAATTGGATTCTTAGCCAAAACATCAACCATTGTGTAACATTGTAATGATTACAGTAATCCTAAGGTTTAGGAAGGAAATAGTGTAATAACAGAATACGGCGCTAGGAAAACAAAACGGCGTTATCAAAACTATAACCCGTATAACTGTCTGTATAACGGTCTACGAACATATCATTGACATATAAGTATTTAAGATGTGCAAGATTAGTGTTACAGTACGCGTCCGTACCTTCGTTGGCAACGTTAGGTACTACCGGCGGAAAACGTACTTTCTACGGAGAAACGTGCAAAAGTCCTACAATGCACGTCGGGCGCGCGTAACGGCAGCAGAATCAGCGTTTCAGATATCCTATGAGAATAATGTCACTTCTATTAGTAATTTGATATTATAAGCGGCATTTTAGGTAAAAATTACCATTTTGCCCCTATACCCCTACTTGGCGGAATTTCGCCAGCGCTTCCGCTACATATGCTATTTTCTTCCCAAAATTTTGCCAGAACTTCGACGCCATCATGATTTTCGAAAATAAAGACTAAAATAGCCCTCCCATATGATATCCAATCATAAAAATAAAGACTACTCTAGCCTTACTAACTATTGAACTAAAGACTAAAAACTAAAGACCGAAAGACTTACCCGTTGAAGACTTGGCGAACTCCCCCAGAGCTTCTCTCTCTACTTTCTCTCCCTAGAATTTCGAAATAGGCAAGAAGGAATGGTGTGAAGAAAAGTGAAGGAGGGGGGGTATTTATAAGAAAAGGTGTAGGATTTCGGCCGTCGGATCAACTTTGTGAGAATCGATCTGGACCGTCCAAAGCAACTTTTTCAAAAAGCTTTTTCTTCTTCTTCCTTCTTCTTGGCCGACCTGCCCTCTTGCTGAGGTGGCACCAATTGGCCAATGGGAAGTGGCCATGTGGCCCTTCTAGAAGCCTACCGGATGAATTTCTCGATCGGTACCCGATTCGCGTAATTTTGGAAAAATCTCAAAATTCTGGATTTACAACTTTGAAGACATGTTCTCACTTAGTAGAAATGTCCAAGTTAACCTTTATTTTGATTCCATATAGGCCTCCAACGAGTCAGTTGAAGTTTCCTCGAAAACGTGTCCGATCGCGTCCGGTTTCAGAACGCATTTCTGAGAATGCCAACTTCTTTAGAAAAATTCACTGATTCCAAATATGTCAAAATAAATTCAAACCCATTCCTAAATGTTGAGTTAGAATTTATTTTCCTCTTTTCCAAAATTATGCCTATATGCATTTTTCCCTATTTTGTTTTATTAGGAAAATGCACAAACGGCTTCGGAATTAACTTCCGGAAAAGGTCACTTAAAGATAAAAACTCACTGATCAATATTTTACCTTGACCCTAGGATTCCTATTCCTAGATCTCTAGATAGGATCCGTTTCCTAATTTTAATATTACTATTCATACTTTTTACTTTAATTTAATTATATTATTTTTTTAATGTGCAAGTTGCACAACTTGTTTCTATTTCATTTTCATTTTTTTTTCCTTTTTATTTGGCCCAAAATTTCGGTTGGCCCTTTAATTATTTTAATAAATATTTATTTTTTAATTAATTAATTATTTAATGATTTATTTATTTAATTTTTCCAAAAATTTCCACAAAATTATCTAATTGGTCCATTTTTGTATTTAGGCCTAAAAATACCTAAACTCAATGATTTTTCATAAAATTTTCCAATTAATTAGTAAATACATTTTTACTAATATTCCACTAATTTCCAATAATTTTTGAGCTTCACATAATTATTACTGAATTTCCTTTGCTTATGCTTAAGTAATTAGCCCAATATTACTTAATTACTTCATTATCACTTGTTGATAATTTTCTTAATTACAAAGCCTCATTACCTTCATACTCTTGTATTAACATTAGTATTTTCATACCTCTTGCATTATTCCATAATTACAAGGGTATTTTGGTCTTTACTTCTTTTTGAGTATTTTCCAACAATTTCTCCAATTTCATAATTTATAAAATTACAATAATTAAAGATTATATACTCTCCTAACTCACTTGGTCATTTAAGCTGTCTTTTAGGATTTTTCCATAAATTTTCTAAGTTAATTACCCTTTCTAGGGGCATTTTGGTCATTTTGGCACTTTGGCCCTCAAACTCCCTAATTTCTTACAGAAATTCTACTTAGAAAATTGACTGTATTTATACAAGACCGGAGATTGAAATTTCACTTATCAGAAATATCCAACTTTTATTTATAATATTCCAGATAAATATCCGGGTATTACACTATTCCCCTAATCGCCTAAATTTCGTCAGAGCTTCGCTACTTTGACTCTAATCTTCCAGAATTTTGACATATCCCTTCCTCCAATATACTTTTGAAATAAATATCATATTTATCCCTAAAACATGATATCTAATCATACTCGGAAGATTAAAGACTAAATTAGCATTTCTATTCTAACTACCGAAAGAACTACGAAAGTTTAAGACTAATGACCGAAGATGTAATACCCTAAAATCTGACTTAGGGTAACTTCTCTTGAAAATAGGTGAATATGAGGTCTCAAACACCTTGTATTGAGTTTTCCTTGTTGTTAGAGTAATTTCCCTTGAAATTAGATAATTTGCAATTAGGTCCCTAAAACGTTTGGAAATTTGCAAATAGCTAGGTCCCTAAGCACATTATGGGTTATAAATACCCTGTGAAAGCTATAAAAGAAGCAAGTAAAAATCTATTTGAAATAGGGAAGGAAATTGTCCCTAATTTAGGTAATTTATTAAGTTACAAACTTGGAGAAATTGTAGAAGAATGCCCAAAAAGTATGAAATGACCATAATACCCCCGTAGATGCTAAGATAATACAGAACACATGGAAACACAAGTGTCAGTGTAAAAGTTATGAGGTAATGAGGTGTTATAATTAAGAAAATTATCAACTATTGATAAGAAAGTAATTAAGTAATATTGGGCTAATTACTTAAGCATAAACAAAGGAAATTCAGAGATAATTATGTAAAGCTCAAAAATTAGTGGAGAATGGTTGAAAATTAGTAAAAGTATATTTACTAATTAATTGGAAATTTTTGAGAAAAATAGTTGAGTTTAGGTATTTTTAAGCCTAAATGCAAGAATAGACCAATAGGAAAATTTTGTAAAAATTATGTAAAAATAATTATTTAATTAATTAAATAATTAATTAAATAATTAAATCAAAAATAAATAAATAAATAAATAAATAAAAACGAAAAAAGGGCAGAAAATAAAAAGAGAAAAAAAAAGAAGAGAAAAGAAAATGAAAACTTAGGTTATAAGTTTTGTATTATTATATAATATAA
Source organism: Acacia pycnantha (assembly GCA_025563575.1). Lineage (NCBI taxonomy): Eukaryota > Viridiplantae > Streptophyta > Magnoliopsida > Fabales > Fabaceae > Acacia > Acacia pycnantha. The sequence continues at coordinate 106,023 of JAMWYP010000031.1, read as the reverse complement.
TTTATTAAAGTGAAAAATGATGAATAGTGATTTGATAATTAGGAAACGGATCCTATCTAGAGATCTAGGAATGGGACTTCCAAAGTCAAGATAGAATATTGATCAGTGGAATTTTATCTTCCGTTAGATTCTTACGGAAGTTAATTCTGAGTTCGATTGTGCATTTTTCTAATAAGACGAAATAGGGAAAAATGCAGATAGGCATATTTTTGGATATGAAGGAAATAAATTCTAACTCAACATCTAGGAATGAGTTTGAATTTATATGGACATATTTGGAATCAGTGAATTTTTCTGAAGAAGTTGATGATTCCAGAAATACGTTTCGACACCGGACGCGTTCGGACACGTTTTTCGAGAAAACTTCAACTGGATTGTTGGAGCCCTAAATGGGATCAAAATTTAGGTTAATTTGGACATTTCTAATGAGTGAGGAAATGGTTTCAAAGTTGTAAATCCAGAATTTTGAAATTTCTCCGAAATCACGCGAATCGGGTGCAGATCGGAAATTCTATTAGGCCGGGTTTGGAGCAACCCAAGTCACCATTTTTGGACCACTCCCTTGCAGCCACATCACCTCTGAATTTCGTCCAACTAGCTCCCATGGACAAGAATTATACACCATTTCAAGTTGGATTTTCCATGGTTAAGAACAACCTTGAAAATTCCATATGTGTCCTTAGAAAATTCTATAAATAGGTGCCTTGCTCTTCATATTTATTCTCACCATTTCACTCCTTCCTTGGCCGAACCTAGAGGGAGAAAGTAGAGAGAGAAGCTCTGGGAAAAATTGTGCAGAAGTCTTCAACGGGTAAGTCCTTCGGTCCTTAGTCTTTAGTTTTTAGTTCGGTAGTTAGTAGAATTGTTAGATAGTTTTAGTGAGTAGGGAATGAGATTCCTACTATTGTTTTTAGGCCTCATTGCATTGAAAAATGCCTGACGAGGTAAAAAAATTAGTGGGGATCAAGTACCTGAAAAGTTGAAGCTTTTATAGCTCTTTCAAGAGTAGGGGTTGTAATGCTAGAATAGCCTTTAAATTTTCACGTATGATTGGATATCATATGGGAGGGCTATTTTAGTCTTTATTTTCGAAAATCAAAATGGCGTCGAAGTTCTGGCAAAATTTTGGGAAGAAAATTAGTCAGAGTAACGAAGTCTTTGGCGAAATTCCGCCAATTAGGGGTATAGGGGCAAAATGGTAATTTTTACCTAAAATGCCGATTATGATGTCAAATCAACGATGAAAGTGATATTACTCTTATAGGACATCAGAAACTCTGATCTGCTGCCGTTACGCTACCGACGTGCCGCTGTTTCACGTTTTCCCGTAAAAGTACGTTTTTCCGTCAGGAGTACCTAACGTCGTCAACGAAGGTACGTTCGCGTACTGGTAACCTTAACTCTGATGTTTATTGTATGAATATGTGTATATTGTCTGTACTCTGATCGTACTATTGTCTGTCATGCACATACTCATTTGTCTTGTTGTTACATCATGCCTATTATCTGTCATGCACGTACTCGATTGTACTACTTTACGTACTCGATTGTACTATTGTACGTACTCGATTGTACTATTGTTACGTACTTTGATTGTACTATTGTCGTACATCCGAATGTACTATTATACGTACTCAGATTGTCTGTTGTCTATCATCCATTGTATGAAAGTCGTCATCTGGATTTGTATCGTTATTGCTATACATATCGATATGTATACCCTATGTCGACCATAGTAAGTGTTGCCAAAGTCTATGAATGTACATTTGTACATATATGATGTATGTAATCATGAGGTTAACAGATTACAGGGGTTCGATGCATGGACCTCGGCTCTTAACTTAGCTTCGGTCGGGTGGACCAAGGATCAAGGAGAAGGACAAGCGGCACGCCTAGGAGTCGCGGTGAAGACTTCTTTACGTATTACTTTTGAAACACTCTTGTACTGCATTTGTTTAAACAAACAAGACATGCTACCATGGGTATTTTAATATATATATCAGTTACTCAATCGCTCCGGTGCACTACTCTGATCATTTTGAAATGATGTTTAAAAAAAAAAAAATTTATACTGCTTTAGAAAAGTCGGGATGTTACAGAAGAACTTACTCAGAGCTTCGCTGCGAATTTCCCCGGACTCCTCCTCTTCCTTGCTGCTCCAAGATTTCGGTTTTGCCTCTTGGTGAATTGTGAGAAAATATGAAGAGGAGTGAAGGGTATTTATAGAGGTTTTCGGGTTACTATTCATGCTTTATCAGACGAATTCCTGACCGTCGGATCGCACTTCTTTGAGTTGGCAAAATCCTGGCCTTACACCTATTTGGCCGACCTCCTAGGCTCCCCAAAAGTCAAAAAACCCAATCATGAGGTGCCACCTTGCCTCATTCTAGAAGGCTTCTACCAATAAAGTCCCCGATCGGTGTTCGAATCGCGTAATCTCGGAAAATCTCAAAATTCCGGGAACATAGCCCTGAAGATCTCTTCTTCCTCTTCAGGAATATCTATTTTAACTGAATTTCTAATTCCATTTAGGGCATTCCGTTACCTGCCGAAGATTTTCGGATAATCGCCTTCGGATACGGAAATTGCTTCGGGTAACGTCAACTTCTGGATAAAAATTCACTGATTCATAAAACGTCCAGATGTTTACCAACTCATCCCCAGATATTGAGTTATGATTTATTTTCTACAGGCTCTCCTTCCCAATATCTGTCCTATTTTTTTTTTCGGATCTCCTAATTACTCTGCCGGTCACGGAAATGACTTCGGAGATAGCCTACTCCGAGATAAAATTATACTTGTTTATAATATTACTTGACTTTAGAAATCTAGTTCATGGTTTTCTAGATAGGATTTAATCTCTATCGGTGGTCATTTATCCTATTTGCTTTTTCACAAAATATCACAATTTATATTAATATTAAATTCCAAAGTATCTAGATATTAAATTTTCACATTCTTATCCACTTCTTGAACAAAAATTCGGTCAATACTCCTGGCCCCCTTTTTATTTATTTTATTTACTTTTAAATTTAATTAATATTATATTTAATAATTATTTAATAATTATTTTACATATTTTTTCACAAAATTTCCTATTGGTCCATTCTTGGATTTAGGCTTAAAAATTACTTAATCTCATATATTTTTCCTAATCTTTTCCAATTAATTAGAAAATATATTTTATGCTAATTTTAGCCATAAACCACTAATTAAAGGGTTTTACATAATTTACCATGATTATTCCTATGCTCATGCTTAAATAATTAGCCAATAATTATTTAATTAATCACTTACTAATTGTGAATAATTTTCCTATTTAGGATAACTTATTATCTCACAACTATTGCACTGACATTGATATTTTATGTCCCATGCAATATATTAAAAATCTTGGGGGCATTTTGGTCATTTTAATACTTTTTGATTTTTCTCCTTTTATTTTTCCAAAGTAATAATTTAATAAATTACCTAAATTAGGGACAATATTCTTCCCTATTTCAAATAAATATTTACTTGCCTCTTTATAATTTTCACAGGGTATTTTATAACCCGTAAATGCGTTTAGGGACCTGTTACAAATTTTCAAACGTTTCAGGGACCTAATTGCAAAGTACCTAACGTTTAGGAGAAATTACCTTAATAAATAGATAAATTCACCACAAGGTCTTTGAGACCATATATTCACATATTTCCAATAGGTATTATTTACTCAATATGATACTTATCATAAGTGAGATTTTCAGGGTATTACATTTTCCATATATTTTTTTTTCAATATCCACAACTAAATAGTTTGAACGTTTCAAAATGTAAATATCACTCAATTAACTACGGATTTTGTTTGGGAAAATTGCACCTAAGTTGAGAGCAAGAGAAAATATGATAAAAGATCTCTTGAAATATGAAATTTATGGTGAAGTCCTATGAGCCATTTGTACAATATATTATAAATGTAAAAAGTCCAAAATACCCTTAATGAATACACAATCTCTCTCTCTCTCTCTCTCTCTCTCTATCTATATATATATATATATATATATATATATATATATATATATATATATATATATATATATATATATATATATATATATATTTAACCAATAGGGTTATTTTGGATTTTTTTTTCACATTTGGAATGTAGTGCAAAAATGTCCCATGGGACTTCACTGCAAATTGGATATTTCAATGAACTTTTCTGTCTTATTTTCTTTTGTTTGGGACTTAGATGCAATTTCCCAAAAAAAAAAATTCGTAGTTACTTGAGTGATATTTACATTTTGAAACGTTCAAACTGTTTAGTTGTGGATATTGAAACACACACACACACATGGAAAATGATATTAAAATGAATGTGTTATTCTTCCAAATCGTCATCAAGAAGACTTGGAAGTATTTGAAGACTGTGAGGATAAAAAATATGAAGTTATAGATTTTTTAAATTTTTTTAGAAAAATATTATTAAAATAGGGAAAAGATACACGGAGGAGCTTGTTATCTTACTTCTTGACCATCTCACAAATCTTCGTTGACAATATTAACATGGAAGTCACAGTCACTTTTTAATGTAAGAATTTCTCATACATATCATTCCATATAAGTTGCCACATCAGATCCATTAGGCGTCACATTAGTTGGGGAAAGAAAGGTAATTTTTTTTAAGAAAATGATTAATATTATTTTAATTGCAGTTTAATTATTGAGTAAATCTTTCTAGGAAATATAACCATTCTTGTCTAGTTGCCTTGGCTATTTTGTCTCAAAAATATTTTAGGATAGAACCATCATCAGGAGGAATGGAGCATGAAATTGAATCAATGGGAAATATAACCCCGGAAGGGCAAGAGGATGCGGGTTTTTTCAGTGGAGGAAGTCCGAACAACACTACGAGAAGACGAAGGATATGTGAAGGGGAGATCAGTGAACAAATCCTAATCCCAAATAATTTGAAAACGGAAAACAGCCCCTAATCCCAGAAAGATTTACTCAATAATTAAACTGGATTTAAAATAATATTAATCATTTTCATAAAAAAATAAATATAACCTTTCTTTCCCCTAATTGATGTGGCGCCTAACATATATGAAATCTGATGTGGTAACTTCCATGGAAGGATAGATATAAGAAGTTCTTACATTAAAGAGACTGTGACTTCCATGTTAATATTGTCAATGAAGATTGGTGAGATGGTCAAAAAAGAAGATAAGAAGCTCCTCCAAGTATCTTTTCCCTATCTTAATAGTACTTTGCTAAAAGTTTTCAAAAAAATAAATCTATAACCTCATATTTTATATCCTCAAAGTCTTCAAATACTTCCAAGTCTTCTTGTCTTCTTGATGACGACTTGGAACAATAATACATTCATTTTCATGTCATTTTCTATATTTGTTTTTTTTTTTGAATATCCACAACTAAATAGTTTGAACGTTTCAAAATGTAAACATCACTCAAGTAACTTGTGATTTTGTTTGGGAAAATTGCACCTAAGTTGAGAGCAAGAGAAAATACGATAAAAGATCTCTTGAAATATGAAATTTATAGTGAAGTCTTGTGAGTCATTTGTACAATATATTCTAAATGTGAAAAGTTTAAAATACCCTTAATGAATACACTATCATCCTCTCTCTCTCTCTCTCTCTATATATATATATATATATAATCAGTAGGGTTATTTTGGATTTTTTTCACATTTAGAATGTATTGCAATAATGTCCCATGGGACTTTACTGTAAATTTGAGATTTGAAGGGACTTTTCTGCCTTATTTTCTTTTGTTTGGGACTTAGGTGCAATTTTCCAAAAATAATCCATAGTTACTTGAGTGATATTTACATTTTAAAATGTTCAAACTATTTAGTTGTGGATATTGAAAACATAAATAAATATGGAAAATGATATAAAAATAAATGTATTATTGTTCCAAGTCATCATCAAGACGACTTGGAAGTATTTGAAGACTTTGAGGATAAAAACTATGAGGTTATAGTTTTTTTTTAAACTTTTTTTAGAAAAATACTGTTAAAATAGGGAAAAGATACACGGAGGAGCTTCTTATCTTCCTTCTTGACCATTTCACCGATCTTCGTTGCCAATATTAACATGAAAGTCACAATCACTTTTTAATGTAAGAATTTCTCATATCTATCATTCTATCTAAGTTGCCACATCAGATTCCATATCTGTTAGGCGCCACATCAGTTGGGGAAAGAAAGGTAACATTTTTTTAAGAAAATGAATAATATTATTTTTATTTCAGTTTAGTTATTAAGCAAATCCTTCTAGGAAATATAACCGTGCTTGTCTAGTTGCCTTGGCTATTTTGTCTCAAAAATGTTAGGATAGAACCATCAGCAGGAGAGATGGAGCATGAAATTGAATCAATGGGAAATATAACCCATAGAGGAGCAAGAGGATGCGAGTTTTCTTCGGTGGAGAGGAAATCCGAACAACACTACAAATTAAAGATGGAGAAGATGAAGGAGATGTGAAGGGGAGATCGACGAATGAACCCTAATCCCAAACAATTTGAGAACGGCAAACAGCTCCTAATCCCAGAAAGATTTACTCAATAATTAAACTCTAATTAAAATAATATTAACAAGTTTCTCAAAAAAAAAAAAAAAAAAAAAAATTACATTTCTTTCCCCAAATTGATGTGGCGCCTAACATATATGAAATCTGATGTGGCAACTTACATGGAATGGTAGATTTGAGAAATTTTTACATTAAAAAGTGATTGTGACTTCCATGTTAATATTGTCAATAAAGATTGGTGAGATAGTCAAGAAGGAAAATAAGAAGCTCATCCGTGTATCTTTTCCCTATTTTAATAATATTTTTCTAAAAATTTTTTTTTAAAAAAAAAAATCCATAACGTCATTATTTTTATCCTCAAAGTCTACAAATACTTCCAAGTCTTCTTGATGATGACTTGGAACAATAATACATTCATTTTCATATCATTTTCCATATTTATTTATTTTTTCAATATCCACAACTAAATAGTTTGAACATTTCAAAATGTAAATATCACTTAAGTAACTACGGATTTTTTTTTTTTAAATTGAAAAATTACACCTAAGTTGAAAGCAAGAGAAATTAAGATAAAAAATTCCTTGAAATCTTAAATTCACATTGAAGTCCCGTGGGACATTTGTACAATATATTCTAAATGTGAAAAGTCCAAAATATCCTTAATAAATACACAATCATCCGCTCCCTCTCTATTTAATCAATAGGGTTATTTTGAACTTTTCACTTTTGAAATGTATTGCAACTTTACTGCTTATTGAGATTTCAAGGGACTTTTTGGTCTTATTTTCTTTTATTTGGGACTTAGATGCAAATTTTTTTTTTTTTTTTTTTTTCCATGGCACAATGCAAATAGACCATCCACTTAGACATTATTTACGATCTCAAGTCACTATCGCGCCGCAAACAGAAGACACACTGAATCTCTCCAAGGAGTGTCTAAGTCTATCTTGTAAATTAAGATGGGCCGCTTTCTTTTAGCCCATTTAACATGAACATCAATAATGATCTCCTTCCCTGGCCCTTATATTTTAAGATCGTACAAAATTAAACATTCAATGATGCATTTAATCAGGAACCAAGATAGTAAGTAATTAGCCGAAGACCTTGGGAAACTTGAACATCTTTTAATAAACCCAAAGAACCATAGGGAAGACTCATCCAAGATCCAGTCCAACTAAAAGCTTTGATGATCATTGAGGAGCTATCCGAGTTCTTGTAAAGGCCCCTCAAGAACACTGACAGAGCTAGAAATTTTAATGACGGGGGCGAAAATAGAAAATACTATATCATAAATAAAGTACTTGAAATACAATACAAATTTAATATACAAAAATTAAAATTAAAAGAAATCTATCACATAATAGCCTCACTTGCATTAGGCTTGCGCAGCCCTAATCTACAAAGAATAAATTATGTATATTCTAACAAATCACTCCCTCCGATCCATAATATAAGATATATTTAGGGAGTTAATTTTTGTCATAAATATAAGACATAATTTTTATATTCGTTAACAATAATCAAGGAAGATAGTGAATACAAAAATTAGGGAAGATGATAACTAAGGTGTTTTAAAAAATATATGTTAAATTAACTTACTCAACCAATTTTCTTAATCTATATAATTTTAGACAAATATATCTTATATTTAGAACCGGAGGAGCATTAACTAGATTTTTAAAATACAAATGATGAAACACAATAGAATAAAAAAAGTTTAGCTTATTAAGTTTGTATATAAAATGTAGATATCTTTTTATATTTTGTTTACGTACGACAATTCAAACTTACAAGTAAAGAACCAAATGCAAGTCAAGATTATGTGAAACTACTATAAATTGAGATCAAAAGATAAACAAGTTATATATAATAAGTTCCTCTCATGCGCATTGGTTTATTTTTGTATAGTTGAAATATTAAAATAAGTCGCAGATAAAGAAAAATATCTCCTTATATATATATATTTTAAAAAAAATCAGGGGAACGGGGGCCACCCCTACCCCTCTAAATCCACCGTACCCTTGTCAAAGAAAATAGATAATGCAAACTTTATGTCACATTGTGACAAGTTAGCTTTTCATTTTTTTTTATTTGATTAAAGATATCTCTTTTGGGTTAAAAGGTTTTTAGCTCTTCCAACAATTATTCTTTCTGGAATTTGAGCTCACCACCTCAACCAATAACTAAAAGTAGAATTCAATAAATGGCCAAAATAAGATAGAATTCTATCAAAAGGTTATTCCACCCTAAAAAAACTACAACCCCACATGTCACTAACAGTAACTCTTCTCCAGGTTGTGACTCAATTAGAGATTTCATCAGAAATAGGCATATTATTCTAAAAATCAAACATAGTCTAAACCTTGTAATACCCTAAAATTTTTATTTATCATAAATACTATATTTTGATAAATAATACATATTAAAAATGGGAGAGTATGTTGTCTCTAAATTGTAGAATTTATTTATTATAATTCTTGGGCAATTTTCCCTTGAGTTTTAATAAGCCAAAAATTTAAGTTTCTAATTTTCATTTAGGAATCATAAAATACCTTATAATTTTTATGTTACAACATAGTTTATATTTAGTCATAAAGAGCAAGAAAATATTATGAAAATACTTAAACAAATTAAAGGAAATTAACAACAATTAATGGACAATTAATCTTTCACTAATTAAATAATTTGTGTCAATCTTTATAATTTATGAAGGGGCAAATTAAGAGGCAACAATTTTGGAATATCTTAATTTAAAAAAATCAAGGACTAATTAAAGACAAGATTAAGCCTTGAAAGAGTTTCTATTGACCATAATCAATTAAGAAATCAATCACATAATGACAATTATACCTAATAACATCTAAACCACCATATTAGGGATGTTAATTAAGATTAAATATGCAGCCCCTAAAGTCATAGTAAGGGACGAAATGCACATGGGAGGAGAGAGGGAAATAATTGTTTAATAATCAAGATATTATGTAGATATGAGCACATGTGTTTTGACAAAAGATCTTCAATAGTAAGTAGGATTTTTCTAACACAAATGGAAGGCCAAGATTAAATCTAATAAAGTGGAATCTAATGACCTTAATTAATTACATTATTAACCTAAATCCTTGTGATAATTGGAGGACCAATGGGGAGCTTGATTATTTTTTATTAGAAACAAAAGAAAACACAATTTAAAAACCAAAGAAGGGGGAGGGGGGACGGCTAGCTTGATGAAGAAAAGGAGGAAGATTTGACCAAGATACTCTAATTAAGAGCACATGGGATAATTAAGGGAACAAATGGAAGAGGATAATGTACTTGGGATAAGGCATTGATGAGGATGGAAGAGGATAAAGGAGAGAGAAGGGGAGGGAGGGACGAATTGGGTGTTTGGGAAGTGAAGAAGAAGTGTTTGGAAAGAGGTATAGGAGTGTTTGGTAGAAGGAGAAGGATGCTTGGAACCAAACATGAGCCTTGGAGTTTTCCTATAAATAGGCACCTTGAGTTTCTTCATTCTTCACACCAAATCAACCCCAAGTGGTGATTTCTAAGAGTAGAGAGTGAAGCAAGAAGGAGGAAAGAATAGCAAGAGTCTTCAAGAGGTAAGCTCTAGCTTTTAAGTTTCTAGTCTTTAGTTTTTGTAGTTCTTAGTATAAATGTTAGTTTAATCTAGGAAATAGGGAATAAAATTCTTACTCTTGTTTTTAGGCCTCATTTCATTGAAAGATGCCAAATGAGGCAAAAACATAGTACGGAATAATTTTTGAAAGTTGAAGATCAAAGTAGTGTAATTCTGGAAAAATATTCGGTTGGGAGTTTTCTGGAGGCAGCGTTATTAAAACTATTATTTTATGTATTAAATGAAGTCCTAAAATCATGAAATTTTTCATGAAAAAATTATACATCCATGGATTTTTAAACATATAAAATATGTGGTGTTTTGAGTTCTGTGGAAGGAGAAAGAAATTATTGAAGTTGGGTCATATTTTCTGGGCAAATTCTGGACAGAGGCTGGAAAATATTAAACTGGTAATGACTCAGTGATTTCCAGTTAAAGCCGTTATTTTTCCTAGGAAATAGACTTATCAAGGGTCATTTTTGCTTTGGAAGCATCTCATTTCGATTTTTTGGAATTAATAATTATTTTTCAAAGTTATCGAAAAATCTGCCCAGAAATGTTGAAATGACGTTTTTAAGGAAATGAAAGGGTATAATTGAAATATCAAATCCACCAGGGGTAAAAAGGTCAAAAGTGGCTAAAATATCTCTTAAGATATTATTTTCAAGATAATAATGTGGTGATACTGATATAGGATATCCGGGAAGGTGAATTGTACCGAACGGACAAACGTACCGCTAAGCTCTACGGACTAAGGTACGGACGCGTACTGTAACTCTAACTCTGATGCTTCTTGTATGCTTATATGTGATAGACTATTCATAGAGCCATGATCAGGACTAGGTCTTGGGTCATGCACCGTGGCTAGGACTCTGTCTGAGATCACCGTTTATACATTCAGCTTTATACGAGTTATAGTCTTGATAATACCGTGAGATTGTTTTCCTAGTGCTGAGGACACGAGCAGCTGTCGTGGCACTGGTTAGTGCAAACGTGAATAACTTTACATGTGCTGTGTGCTATGTACTATGTACTGTTGTGTTGTTATAGCCTTACATTTGCTGTGTGCTATGTATGATATGTTGTAATGTTATGAATATCTATCTGCCATATATTGTCTTACTTGAGCATGGGGTTAACTGTTACCTAAGGTCCGATGGGTATTGGATCTCAGCACTTACCATAGCTTCAGGATCTGGAGGATCAGGTGCCGGTGACAAGGGTAAGCAGCACGCGTAAGGACTCGGCTGGAGAGTTATTTTGGATATGTATTTATATTCCTACTTAGTTAGAATTTTGGATACCCGGATAATTGTACAGCTATTATGAACAACCGGATAAGCCACAATTAGTTTTTGGATACATACTTATCAATTACTCATACTCTTATCTGCTCCAATACTCTACTCTGATAAATTTTAAATTATTCCGCTTTCAAAAATGAGGTGTTACAAACCTTGGCCAAAAAAAAAGAAAGAGAGAAAGAACCGCTGATTTCACAACATGTGAATAACATAACTTGCTAAGTTGCTATAAATTATATATCACATGTTTATCTTTGAGATTAATGTAAACAGATTTTTTATTTTGGATACAAATGTAAACAGATTTTGAATAGCTTGTCTAGAATAACTAAGATATGTATGATACATCAATGCCTCTATTCTTCCAAACAGTGTATGGCAAATTGGAACAGAGCAATACAAATGTCACAGATCAAATTCATGACCGGAAACCTTTCCAAATCCTATCATTCTGTAACATTTTGTTCGGTGACAAATGGGAAATAGAGAGAAGTGCCATTCTATAAGATTAACCATTGAATTAACAATATATGATCTTCCTAGAGAGACGCTTCATAGAGGTGAAATATTACATTGCTTGATTACCTTAAATATCAACCATACTTTGAATTGAGATCCAAGATTCCTACACGAATAAAATTGTAAACAATTACAAGCATTTTAAATGTAGGAAATAGAGTACTTGAGTAAAAGCCTCGAGCAACTTCCACAAAAAATTGCGAACTTGTGCCAATGCTTTGTCAGACGGAATAACTAAATCATAAATGCCTAGGCATCATATCCCAAGGTATCTAGAACACTGAAAATGAAATACTACTATAGAGCACCAAATTGCCCCCAGATCATTCAGTGCCAATGTCTTCTTATCAAGAAGTGTAATTGATAAATGAAAGTAGAATACAGCATTAAAATAACAGTATGTTAAAGAAGTAAGTGAAGTGATCAGATCTCAGATCAAAACATAGAAACATAAAATGGAAGTTTCAAGTGCATGTAGGACGACCAAGCTCTCAACTGAAAGACTATTCGATCCTGTTCTCAACATTCTCTTACCAATTGCAGGATTAACTTCAGTACTCAACGCTCAAAATTACATGACACGATAGGTTATATATAAAAACATGAATACTAATTATATTCCTTCAGTATTATATATCAATCATGCTTTAATTAATCAGAAGCCAGAAATACAATCTTCTATTGAGGTGAGCAATGTAAATCTTCAAAACTTGCGTTTTGACCAGGTTCATCTAGGGCAGTTGACGGAAGCTGTCGACTCCACTCGATAGTCTCGACAATGCAGGGACTCAGGCACAGACACAGTGCCGGAAGAGGACGAGCTTGGACCATGTGGAGCTTGATTCGGAACAATGGAAGGAGGGAAAGAGGCCACGGCTCAAATCCATCATCTTCTTACCACTTCCGTCGGTGTTGAAGCCCCGACATTACAGTAGAGGCCGCGAGCTTAGAATAAAAAGGAGGGAGTGAGAAGCGCTGCGGAACCAGAGAAGTTGAGAGCTCAGAATCCAATCGAACCAGATTACCCGACCTTCGTGACTCCTCTGGCCACCTTCCCTCTGCTTTACACCACCACTGTGCACCGTTAGGAATCTCAGAGCTCAGAAGTGTCGCGCCGTGGAGAGGACAAGGAACCAGAGCTAGAAACCGGAGAAATTGCGAAAATCTCCATCAGACTTCCACTGTAACATCCCATTTTTCCCACTCAATGTGAATTCATTTGCATATATGAATTTTTATGAAGTCATGTATCATCAACCTTTATTTGCATGAAATAATCAAAATAGGATGAAGATGTGAAATTATTTGTTTATGTGTAATTAAATAATTATGGTTAGGGACAACCTTAAAAAAGAGATAAAAAAGAGATGACAGTAGAAGTCAAAACATATTATATTTTTCCTTTTTACCATTGGACAAAATGCATAAGAGAAGAAATAGATAAAAGTTCATAAAATTCCAAAAATGTCCAAGAAAGTGTCAAAGACTTAACCAAGAATTATGGGCCATTGGGCTAAGTAAGAAAAACAATTCTTGAGCCCAAAAAGGAGCCCCAATTTGCATAGGAGTGGATGGAGAAAAAAAATGTGCTCATGAAAAAAAGAGGGGGGGGGGGGCTAATTAAAGGCTAAATTTTGAAGAGTGAAATTAATTACATCATACTTAAGTAAGCTTGATGACATCACTCACATTACATCATCCAATCTGCAAGAGACATGGGAGTGCACTTGGAAAAGATAAAATCTCCCCAAATCCTTCCTACCCCCATGGTCTTGAAGAGGAAGAAGGGGGGGGGGGAATGAAATGATGATGCCAAGTACACCTAGTCTACCTAGAGGAAATGATGTTTTGAGAAGGCAAGGACTTGGTCATTTATTAAAGATGTAACATCTTATTTTTAAAGCGGAATTTTTTTTTTTTTCAATCAGAGTAGAGCATTGGAGCGTAAGAGTAACTGATTCACATTCAAGCATTAACCATAGTGTAACATAGTATTGATACAGTCATCCTATTGTTTCAAAAAAGTAATTACTAAATAAACAAAAGAAACATCTCCGGCCAACGGTCTAATCGTGTTGCTTGCCTCGCTCTCCAATCCTTGGTCCTCCAGACCCTGAAGCTATAGCTGAGATCTAATTTACCCCATTGATCTCGGGTAACAGTTAACCTTATGCTCAAATAAAACAAGATATGGACAATGATATTCATGGACAAGACAAAGAAGATATCACTACATAAGCACAGAGCAGATGCATGCTCATAACAATGACAGAACATAAGCACAGAGCAATATGTAAAGTCCCACAACAACAGTCTGCACATAACCAGTGCCACGATCACAACACGTGTCCTCAGTGCTAGGAAAACATAACGGCATTATTATGACTATAACCCGTGTAAGGCTGTATGTATAAATGACGACCCTAAACAGAGCCTCAACCTATGAACGTATCTATCACATATATGTATATGAGCAGCACAGATTTAGGGTTACAGTACGCGTCCGTACATTCGTTGACGGTATTCTGGTACGTTTGACGGAAAACAGTACTTTTGACGGAAAACAAAGACGCCGGATAATGCAGACGGCGGTTGGTGATCACAGATATCCTATAAGGATAATATCACGTTTATCAATATCCAACATCATAACAGGTATTTTAGGTACAAATTACCATTTTGCCATTACCTTTACTACTTTCCAAAATTTTGCCAGAGCTTCGCTACTTTGACTCCTAACTTTCAGAAACTCAATCCCTACTATGTTTTTACCTCGTCAGGCATCTTTCAATGCAATGAGGCTTAAAAACAAGAATAGGAATTTCATTTCCTACTTCCTAGATCTAACTAACATTTTTACTAAAAACTACCGAACAAAAGACTAGAACTTAAAGCTAAGGACCGAAGAACTTACTCAGGGCTTCGCTACAAATTTCTCCGGACTCCTCCTTCTTCCTTTGCTCCTCCAAATTTTCGAACTAGACAAGAGGATTTGGTTTGAAGATTATGCCAAGGGTTGCTGCCTATTTATAGGGAAATTCAAAACACTATTCATGCTTTATCAAAACGAATTTCATCTGTTGGATCGAAGGTGTTTGAAAAGGCAAGATCTTGGCCCTTGAAGTGCCTTGGCCGTCCTTCCCCCCTATGTCAATCTTCAAAACATGACTTCATGCAAGTGATGTCATTACTTGCTTTATGGGTTCCTACCGATAAAGTTCCCCGATCGGTGTTCTAATCGCGTAATCTTGGAAAAACTCAAAAATACGGAAGCATAGCCCTGAAGATCTATTCTTCCTATTTGGAAATGTCTGGGTCAACTAAATTTTTGA
This sequence comes from Acacia pycnantha, assembly GCA_025563575.1. Taxonomy (NCBI): domain Eukaryota; kingdom Viridiplantae; phylum Streptophyta; class Magnoliopsida; order Fabales; family Fabaceae; genus Acacia; species Acacia pycnantha. The sequence goes on along the minus strand of JAMWYP010000031.1, from coordinate 90,719 downwards.
TCCCATTCTGAACATTTCGTTGCCTGCCGAATATTTTCGGATAAACGTCTTCGTAAAAATTCACTTGTCTATAATATGCCCTGACTTTAGAAACCTTATTCATGATTTTCTAGTTAGGATTTAATTTCTATCGGTGGTCATTTATCCTATTTGCTTTTTACACAAATATCACAATTTTATTACTATTATATTACATAATATCTAGATATTATATTTTGCAAAATCTTATCCTATTTTGACCCAAAATTCGGCCAGCTCCTCTTGGACTTTTTATTTATTTTACTTTTCTGTTTTAATTAATTTATAATATTCTAATTATCCTATATTTATTTTTCCCCTTTTCTTAATCTTTTCCAATTAATTAGTAAATATACTTTATGCTAATTTTAGCCATTAACATTTACTTAAAGGGTTTTACATATTTACCGTTGGATTTTCTCTTAATCATGCTTAAATAATTAACCATAATTATTTATTTAATCACTTACTAATTGTTGACAATTTTCTTATTTAGAATTAATCATTCTCTCACAACTATTTGACTTACATTGGTATTTTATGTCCCATGTAAAATATTAAAATCATGGGGTCAACTATGGCCCTCACAATACTTTTTGATTTTTCGCTTTCAATTTTTCCAAGGTTATAATTTAATAAATTACTAAAATTAGAGACAACATACTCTCTAATTTTAAATAATTATTTTACTGCCTCTTGAGGTTTATCATAATTTTCTTAGGCTATTTTATGCCCCACAAGGGTATTTTAGGAATTTGGCATATTATTTTTCCTAATTTTCAAGAGATTTTCCTTAGAAAAATAAGGTATTTATAACCCAATATTTGAGACCACATATTCACCTATAAAAAATAGCCATTTATTTATCTCAATACAATATCCCAGATAAATAAATATCCGTGTATTACATTTCTTCCCCCGTTAAACAAAATTTCGCCCTCGAAATTTAATCTATCCTAACTAAACTTCGGGCCATGAACTCTGGGTATTTCTCCTTCATGTCTCTCTCTGTTTCTAAGCCATTTCTCCTGGTGTTCGAGAATCCGCTCCGGTTCGACTACGAAGGTATTATCATGTCGCACTTCAACGTCTTCATATTCGATGACATGATCACGGTCTGGTTGGTATTTCTTCAGTTGTGACACGTGGAAAACGTCGTTGAGATTAATCAGATTCGGGGGTAGGGCTAACTGATAAGCGACTGGTCCTCGCTCTGCCAAAATTTCAAATGGTCCTACATAACGTGGACTGAGCTTCTTTCTCTTAAGCGTTCTGCCGACACCAGTTACTGGAGATAATTTCAGAAACACATGGTCGCCGACATAGAACTTCAGAGGTCTCCTCCTTTTGTCAGCATAGCTCTTCTGTCTGGTTTGTGTTGCAAGGAGTCTTTTCTTGATTAGAGCGATCTTCTCGGAGGTTTGTTCTATCATATCAGGCCCAAGTAATTGCCTTTCAGAAGATTCTGTCCAGCATAACGGTGATTGACACTTCCGCCCGTACAATGCCTCAAACGGGGCCATTTGAATACTTGCATGATAACTATTGTTATATGCAAATTCTGCTAGCGAAAGATGTCGATCCCAACTTCCTTTGAAATCTAGGGCACATGCTCGCAACATATCCTCCAGCGTTTGTATCGTTCTTTCAGACTGACCGTCGGTCTGAGGGTGATAAGCCGAACTGAATTTCAACTTAGTACCCAAACCTTCATGTAATGCCTGCCAGAAATGGGATTGGAATCGTGTATCCCTGTCAGAGATAATACTCTTTGGTACACCGTGTAGTCTCACGATCTCCTTGATATAAATCTCTGCCAATCGTTCCGGAGAATAATGGATACTGATGGGAATGAAGTGTGCTGACTTGGTTAATCGGTCAACAATTACACAGATCGTATCATGATTCCTGATCTTAGGTAAACCCACCACAAGATCCATGGTTACGTTCTCCCATTTCCACTCAGGCATTTCCAGTCCTTGAAAAAGACCAGGGGGTCGTCGTGTTCGATCTTCACCTTTTGACATGTCAAGCATCCGGCCACGTACTGGGCTACATCTTTCTTCAACCCGGGCCACCAGAGTTCAGACTTCATGTTCTGGTACATCTTGACCATGCCTGGATGTAGAGTATACTTACTCTTATGAGCCTCATCCAGTATCTTCCGCCTTAACTCATCAACTAGTGGTATGTAGATTCGCTTTTTATACTTGACTAAACCACTAGGTGATAGGTCATGGTCTTAGGTCTCACCCCGAGAGATCTGCTCCCGTATAGCAATAGCCCAATCATCTTGCTTCTGAGCTTCCTCGACTTCATCCCTCATATCGTATTCCCCCTGACTAACAAGGAGAGTTGCAAGATAGGCATCATTTGGTGTGTTGAGACCCACGCAGATCTGATTTGATAGATTCAGATCTCTGAAATCTTCAAGTAACTTCTGTTCTTGAATCATCATGTATGCCACTTGCACTGTCTTTCTTCTGAGAGCATCTGCAACGACGTTTGCTTTACCCGGATGATACTTGATCTCCAGGTTGTAGTCTTTGAGCAACTCCATCCAGCGACGCTGTCTCATGTTGAGTTCCCTTTGATCAATCAGGTATTTCAGGCTCTTGTGGTCGCAGTACAATTCTACGGTCGCACCGTACAGATAATGCCTCCATATCTTCAAAGCGAACACGATAGCCGCAAACTCTAAATCATGTGTAGGATAGTTTGACTCGTGAGGCTTCAGCTGACGAGAGGCATAAGCCACCACTCTGCCCTGTTGCATTAGGACACACCCCAATCCATGCCCACTGGCATCACTATAGACAACATAAGTCTCATTTGGATCTGGGATAATTAACACCGGTGCTGTAGTCAACCTCTCCCTCAGTTTCTGAAAGCTACCCTCACAGTCTTCATCCCATACAAATGGTTGGTTCTTCCTTGTAAGCTTTGTCAACGGTAAGGCAAGACGTGAGAAATCCCGTATGAATCTGCGGTAGTATCTCGCCAGACCCAAAAAACTATGTATCTCTGTCATTGTCTCTGGTCTCTTCCAGTCCAGAACTGCTTCCACCTTGCCAGGATCAACAGCAACTCCGCCGCAGGATATAACATGGCCCAGAAATTTAACTTCCGGCAGCCAAAATTCGCATTTGCTAAACTTAGCATAGAGTCGCTTCTCCCTGAGTATACTCAACACAAGTCGCAGATGTTCTTCATGCTCTTCTCTGCTCTTAGAATAGACGAGGATATCATCGATAAACACTACCACAAATTTGTCTAGGTGTTGACGAAAGATTCTGTTCATGTAGTCCATGAACACAGCAGGTGCATTGGTCAAACCGAAAGGCATCACAAGGAATTCGTAATGCCCATACCTGGTCCTGAAAGCCGTCTTGGGAACATTACCATCTCTAACTCGCAACTGATGATATCCCGAACACAAATCAATTTTGGAGAAAACAGTGGAACCAGATAGCTGATCCAAAAGATCATCAATCCGGGGAAGTGGATACTTGTTCTTGATGGTTACTTTGTTGAGCTCACGATAGTCGATACAGAGTCGAAATCTCCCGTCTTTCTTTTTCACGAATAGTACTGGGGCTCCCCATGGCGATACACTGGGTCGGATGAACCCCTTCTCTAGAAGTTCTTCCAGCTGTTTCTTCAACTCCTGCATCTCATTCGGAGCCATACGATACGGCGCTTTTGATATTGATCTTGTACCAGGCATCAATTCGATAGTGAACTCCACTTCTCTTGTAGGAGGTAGCTCAGTGAGATCCTCCGGAAATACGTCAGGAAACTCTTTCACAACAGGGATATCCTCGAGTGAAAGGTCGGCTTCTGCTTTGACTGAAAAGAATATCATATACGCCTGGCATCCTTGCTTTATGCATCTATCAGCTTCCATAGCGGAGAGAAAGTTCAGGCTCACATCAACCTTGTCTTTGCTAGGTGAATCGGGAAATGATAGCCTCTTCTTACCACAGTCAATCATTGCACCATTTGCCGTTAGCCAATTAAGACTGAGTATAACATCGATGCCATGGAGTGGTAATCGGATAAGGTCCACCTTAGAAACTCGTCCATCCACATTGGCCGTACAATTAAAACATGCATCAGAAGCTAAAGACTTCACGCCAAGCGGTGTAGACACTATCAAATCATATGGTAACCTATAGGCATGCATCCCTAAACGATTTGCACAATCATAGGAAATAAAGGAATGACTGGCACCCGAATCATACAATGCCTGCAATAGATTCCCATTAAGGTAAATAGTACATTGGACCATCTCCGGAGATTTTCTGGCCTCTGTATTTGTCAGCGCAAAGATCCGGCCTGCGCTTTGAGGTTTTGCCTCTGCAGTCTTCTCAGGACAATTCCGGCTGAAGTGTCCAGGCTTCTGACATCTATAGCAAATTTGCTTCCCATCGCAGTTGGTTCCCGGATGGTACTTTTTGCACTTAGGACATGATTGGGATCCCACCTATTTGGGATGGTTCTGTTGCCCGACCTGGTATGGTTTCTTGTTCCCGCCTTGGGGGTTATTCCATGGTGCCTTCCTCTTCTGTGAGGAATTTCCACGGTTAAACCCGCCACGACCTGCACTGTTACCCTTGAGGCTCCGGAATCTACGCAGTTCTTTCAAGTTGCGCTCAGTTAATCGGCAAGATTCCACAGCTTGGGCCATGCCAGGAAACCGCTGAGACACCAGTCTGGCCCTTATATCGTACTTCAGCCCGCAAATCAACCTATTCGCCTTCCAGCTCTCGTTATTATTACTCTTCAGATACGATGAATATCGTGACAGGTTGGTGAATCGGGCAAAGTAGTCATCAAAATATTCCTCCTGACTTTGCTGGATGTGAAGGAACTCCTCCTCCTTAATCACTTGTATCGAGGGAGGGAAATATTGTTCGTTGAATTTCTCCAGGAACGTCTCCCAAGTGACAGGGCAATACCGGGTCTGTAGGGTCGTAGCAACGCTCTTCCACCAACGATGTGCATCCCCTTCAAGTTTATATATTGCAAGTTGGGCTTTACGGTTTTCTGGGCACTCCATGACGTCAAAAATTTTGTCTATGCTCATCAGCCAATCTTCAGCTAAATCATTCTTCCCACGGAAAGCGGGTGGCTTGAGCTTGCATTTCTTGTATCTCGTTCTGTTGATTCAGTAATTGATTTTGTTCGGGTTGGTTCTCTTGGTCAAGGTCGGGTATCGGTCTCATCCGAGGCTGTCTGCCTCTACCCCTTCCTCGGCCTCTACCTCGGCCTCTACCTCTAGGCACACCGGCACCTCTTATGTTGACCATAATTTAACTTTTCCTTTATTTAATGATGACAAATATAATCATCAGAAATAGCACAATAATTGGCACAAAAACATACATATATTCATTGCATCAACTTTGTACAATAAGTAGCAACCTAGTAGTTTGTTAAATCGTAATATAATATATTACAGCCCCTTTTATTCAAAAGTATTTTACATCCCCTCAGGGTTTTTAGAGAGGTTTTATACATAACTATACTATCTAGCTTCTACTAGTCTTCCACAGCTTTCTTCGACCGTTATTCCTCATCTACATATGTTGACGTACCAAACACTTCAGATAACGGAAATGGATATGGATGCCCAAGATAGGCCCTTCATCTAGTAGCTCATTTATGATTCTTTCCCAGCGTTGGGTTCGAGGGAAGTAGTACAGGGTGGATCTAATCTAGTCCCCGGGTGAGTAACGACCATAAACGGCTTGGTAGTTCTTAACTAGGAGCAGGAACATCAGATATTTTTCCCTAATAGTTTCGGTGTTCAGCTCAGCATTCATGTAGTATGACTCTAACGCCCGTGTTAGTGTCACATTGGTATTTAGGACATAATGGTAATCATCGGAGTTGGCTTCCTCATCATCTATGTTTTGGATTTCAGGATAGTCAAAGTTATCTCCTACCGATGAATGGGTTGACCCGGCAGGGCTCCCTGGTTCATGTTGGTCTTCAGGTTCCATTTCATCCATGTCGTTGTTAGGGTATTCAGGGTCAGTGTATTCTGGTTCTGGATCATTTAGGTGCTCAATTGGGAAATTAGGATTGTATGGTAGTTCAAAATGGTATAAGGGAACATGGTGTGCTGAAACAAGCGGGGGCTCTGGTTCAGGTGGAGGATAGATCGGGTCAGGGTTTAGTCTCCTTCCTATTATTGCTGGAACTATGGTCTTTCTAGCAGAACGTCTCATCATTCCGTAATAAGGGGTATATGGATCATCAACCTTGTCCATCTCTACACATTACACCAAGGTCATATCAGTACTCATTTTCAAAATGTGCTCAAAGTTAAAAGGCTTTAGGACCTAACTCCGTTAACCGAACAGAATGGCCAGGTAAGTGTCTATCATGGGGGCCTCACCGAGTTCACGACGACTAATTGGCTTACCCACATAGACTAGCCTTGCCTTCGGCACCAAACTGTCCGTAATAACATAGTTAAATCCATGCCAGAATGAATGCTCTGATACCAAAAATGTAACATCCCATTTTAAAAGCAGATTTTTTTTTTTTTCAATCAGAGTAGAGCATTGGAGCGTAAGAGTAACTGATTCACATTCAAGCATTAACCATAGTGTAACATAGTATTGATACAGTCATCCTATTGTTCTCAAAAAAGTAATTACTAAATAAACAAAAGAAACATCTCCGGCCAACGGTCTAATCGTGTTGCTTGCCTCGCTCTCCAATCCTTGGTCCTCCAGACCCTGAAGCTATAGCTGAGATCCAATTTACCACATTGGATCTCGAGTATGGTTAATCTTATGCTCAAATAAAACAGTATATGGACAACAGATATTCATGGACAGTACAGCAGCATATCACTACATAAGCACAGAGCAAATGCATGATCATAACAATGACAGAACATAAGCACAGAGCAATATGTAAAGTCCCACAACAACAGTCTGCACATAACCAGTGCCACGATCACAACACGTGTCCTCAGCGCTAGGAAAACATAACGGCATTATTATGACTATAACCCGTGTAAGGCTGTATGTATAAATGACGACCCTAAACAGAGCCTCAACCTATGAACGTATCTATCACATATATGTATATGAGCAGCACAGAGTTAGTGTTACAGTACGCGTCCGTACCTTCGTTGACGATATTCTGGTACGTTTGACGGAAACATTACTTTTGACAGAAAACGGCACGTCAGACAGCGGTACGACAGCGGTTGGTGATCACAGATATCCTATAAGGATAATATCACGTTTATCAATATCCAACATCATAACAGGCATTTTAGGTTCAAATTACCATTTTGCCCCTACCTTTACTACTTTCCAAAATTTTGCCAGAGCTTCGCTACTTTGACTCCTAACTTTCAAAAACTCAATCCCTACTATATTTTTACCTCGTCAGGCATCTTTCAATGCAATGAGGCTTAAAAACAAGAATAGGAATTTCATTTCCTACTTCCTAGATCTAACTAACATTTTTACTAAAAACTAACGAACAAAAGATAGAACTTAAAAGCTAAGGACCGAAGAACTTACTCAGGGCTTCGCTACAAATTTCTCCGGACTCCTCCTTCTTCCTTTGCTCCTCCAAATTTTCGAACTAGACAAGAGGATTTGGTGTGAAGATTATGCCAAGGGTTGTTGCCTATTTATAGGGAAATTCAAAACACTATTCATGCTTTATCAAAACGAATTTCATCCATTGGATCGAAGGTGTTTGAAAAGGCAAGATCTTGGCCCTTGAAGTGCCTTGGCCGTCCTTCCCCCCTATGTCACTCTTCAAAACATGACTTCATGCAAGTGATGTCATTACTTGCTTTATGGGTTCCTACCGATAAAGTTCCCCGATCGGTGTTCTAATCGCGTAATCTTGGAAAAACTCAAAAATACGGAAGCATAGCCCTGAAGGTCTATTCTATTCTTCCTCTTTGGAAATGTCTGGGTCAACTAAATTTTTGATCCCATTCAGAACATTTCGTTGCCTGCCGAATATTTTCGGATAAACGTCTTCGGCTACGGAAATCACTTTAGGTAACAACATCTTCGGGACAAAAATCTACTGATTCATAATATGCCCCGATGTTTACCACCTCATCCCTAGATTTCAAGTTATGGCTTGTTTCTATAGATTTCATTTATCTGATTTGCTTTTTGAATAGCGATATAGCTTCTTGATCCGGTATAACCCTTTTCGGTTACGGAAATAACTTCGGAGGTAACCTACTCCGAGCTAAAAATTCACTTGTCTATAATATGCCCTGACTTTAGAAACCATATTCATGGTTTTCTAGTTAGGATTTAATTTCTATCGGTGGTCATTTATCCTATTTGCTTTTCACACAAATATCACAATTTTATTACTATTATATTACATAATATCTAGATATTATATTTTGCAAAATCTTATCTTATTTTGACCCAAAATTCGGCCAGCTCCTCTTGGACTTTTTATTTATTTTATTTTTCTGTTTTAATTAATTTATAATATTCTAATTATCCTATATTTATTTTCCCCAAAATTCTCTTATTGGTCCTTTAGGATTAACATGGATTTAGGCTTTAAAATTACTAGAATAATTCTAAACCTTTGATTTTGATTTCCAAGATTCAATCTTAACCATTAGTAATTATTTAATTTATCTAATTTGATTTACAAGTTTAATTAGTGCTCTAATCATGAGATTAGTAATCTTTTAAGATTAGAGATTTTCATATACTTAACCTCATTCATTTTTCTTAATCTTTTCCAATTAATTAGCAAATATACTTTATGCTAATTTTAGCCATTAACATTTACTTAAAGGGTTTTACATATTTACCCTTGGATTTTCTCTTAATCATGCTTAAATAATTAACCCATAATTATTTATTTAATCACTTACTAATTGTTGACAATTTTATTATTTAGAATTAATCATTTTCTCACAACTATTTGACTTACATTGGTATTTTATGTCTCATGTAAAATATTAAAAATCATGGGGTCAACTATAGCCCTCACAATACTTTTTGATTTTTCGCTTTCAATTTTTCCAAGGTTATAATTTAATAAATTACTAAAATTAGAGACAACATACTCTCTAATTTTAAATAATTATTTTACTGCCTCTTGAGATTTATCATAATTTTCTTAGGCTATTTTATGCCCCACAATGGTATTTTAGGAATTTGGCATATTATTTTTCCTAATTTTCAAGAGATTTTCCTTAGAAAAATAAGGTATTTATAACCCAATATTTGAGACCACATACTCACCTATCAAAAATAGTCATTTATTTATCTCAATACAATATTCCAGATAAATAAATATCCGGGTATTACAAAAGACTTTTAGAACACTCTTCTCAAGCCAAAACCCAAAGCTAATATTTTTTCCAAAACAGCCCCATTCTCGTCCACATATAGAAAAGAGGAAAGAGGAAGAGTTTTTTTCTTCTTTTTTTTGAAACACTTGGAGAAAACGGGGGCTCATGTGTAAAACACCTTAATACAAGGGAGGAGTATTTTGAAAACTCACCTCCTCCTCATTTGGTGTTGCTGGACGGTTTGGGAGAGAAGGAGGAGGGAGCATCAAGAATTTTCACACATGAAGCCATAGAGAAGTTCAAGCAAGAGAATAAGGTTGAAGGAGGGTTAAGGTCTAAGGTAAGAACATGAATCCATACTCTTCTCTCTTCTACCGTTCCCTAAGTAGTATAATCACTAAAGAGCAACATTTTACTTGGTATATTGAAGTGAAGGTCAAAAGGTTGGGGTGGTCAAGAAAGCAAAGATTCAAGGTGATATAAGCTCAAAAGATAAGTAAGCCACCTTTGATCCTTCTTATGTTTTCTTTTGGGTTGTTTGAGTTGCATATGGTTAATGACTTGGGTATATATGTATTTTGGGTTTGTATGGTTAATAAAAACAAGGAACAAAGGTTTAAAGTTAAAGTTTATGGCCTAAAATGGTAGATCAAACCTAGTATGTTATGAGTTGATTAAATAATATGAAGTTAGAATGAAATTTGGTATTTTGTTGATTAAATAATAATTTTCGTGCAGCTGGTTTTTCTTGATGATATGAGTTGATTTTGGTATTTTTGAGGGTTCTAAAATGTTTAAAATGAGATTTTGTATAAAGATGAACTTGGGTAAAAATTTTGGAACCCTAGATAAAAGTGTAAAAAAACGTTGGTGGATGAATTGTGAAATTTCTGAGAAGTCAGTCGCCTTTTTCATGATTTTTGTCCTTGTAAATGGACTTGAAAAATTATGTCTCAAGGATTATTTTTGTATATAATTCTTATTTTTATGAATTTTTTGCTAATACAAATAAATGTTTGAAAACTGACCCTAAAACCTGTAGATATTTTGGACCAGCAGTGGTGTTGTGGGTCATGGCTGAATTTTCGATTTGGTCTGGCCCAAATGAGTATATTTGGTTGAAAATAGACATATTAAGAATCATGTGGGTCTTATAAAAAAAAAAAGAGTCATTTGGGCTTTGGAATCAACTCAAAATGATTTTTCTAGATTTAATTAAGAATTTTTGAAGTTGTGACTTTATTTCTAGAAATTTCAGAATAAGGACGAAAATTAAAAGAATATAGGCCCAAATTAAATTCCTTAATAAGAAAAAGAATTTAGTAAATATGGGCACATTAATTGGGCTTATTTAAAATTATTAAAGGAATATTTATTGAAAGGAATTTAATTATATTTATATTTTATTATTATTTTAGGTTTAATTATATAATCTTTTGCTCTAGGGAAATTATTTTTAACTATAGTCAACTTCCAGATAGTAACCTTAATACTCATATACTTTGTGTAACTTGAGTATGTATGTTTTACCATGTTATGTTACATACATTTAGTTATCATTTATTTGCAAGCGCTATGGAACCGAAACATGCTCTGTGTATTAAGGCTTTGCCGTGTGCAGTGTCCGGTGGTCTGTGTTGTGTGCTATTAGGACCACTACAGTCTGTGTTGTGTGCTATTAAGACTTCTAGTTCCGGATTTGGATGTGTGCCTTGATACTGAATGTTATGTGGTATTTGTTTAATTATGGTTTTACTTACATACATTTTATATGAAATTAACGGTTACTCTAGGATTCAATTTTGAATCCCAGCCCCTTTTAAGCCCTTTAGCAATTCATCTAAAGCGGAGCAGGGAGACAGAGGTAAGGCTCCAGAGCAGGACTAGTTAGATGGTAGATGTTGATGATTTTCTCTTAGATATTTATTTTGATTTCCGGATGACTGTAATATTTTATTTTGGCCTGTCAGGCACCATTATCCGGATGATTGTATATTTTGATCCCTCCGAGGAAAATTAATCTTTCCGTATTTTTATTAGTATATTTTTGTCCAAACCGATGCGTGCTCTACTGCTTATACTATGATATGTGGCGTAAATTAACTTGGAAAAAATAAGCTAAAATTAAATAAAAGTAAAGGATCACACTACCCGCCACCCAAAAGGGCGAGGCCGATAGGTGTGTAACAATTGTGGTATCAGAGCATGGTTTGGACAATACTGATAAATAAAGAAACCAATATTAATATAAATATGGTTAAATGTGTAGGAAGAAGAATGGACAAACATTTTGGGAGATACTATCGAAGGTGGAGGAGAGTCATAAACCTTACTAGGCATGGGCATAGAGTTGTCGCCCCTTCTCCTGGGGAGATAGACAAACTTGATTCTTATGATTATGACCTGTATCCTAGTGAGGAGTTAGGAAATGTCATTCGGGACGTGTTTGACTTAGCAGATGTTGATACATGGTATATGGGTGAAAAAGATCAGTACTATTATTTTCTAAGTAGGGTTCAGTCTCTTTATGATGCTACACATGATAACTGTTTGAATTACCCCTTCGATTATTGGACCCGCACATTGATGTATTTTTCCCGTCGACTCCTCTATGGGTACAGAGGATCAACTACGCTTGTGGACTTGATTTTCAATCTAGGTTTCCACGTTTTCTGTGGTTTATGAGGTTCTCCATAGACGCCTCCATGTGAAGACCAGTGGGGACCTAGTTGCTGACAGATGATGAAGCTTTTTGTTTGGTAGTATGAAATGTGTTTTGGTAATTTAGTAGGTAGTTGTGTGGTTGTAACTTTTTGTAAAGACAGTGTATGAACTATTTATGCTTTAATATTTTGAGACTAGTAGGATGATGTAAGATGACTTATGGGCAATATCAGTATAGTTCTTTATCATTTTATGGTTATGATTATAATTTGATATTATCTTGTGAAAATAACATTTTCTCCTGCTTGTGTTAAGTTGAATTTTTAAAATGGCAAGAGGGAAAGGACCAGGAAGGCCTAGGAGAGAGCCGAAGACACAAATACCTAATCCTCAAGATAATAATTTGATGCGAGAAATGATGGGTCTCATAAGAGAACAAGGGAATATGATCCAAGAAATGCGAGCTGAGATAAATGAAATGAGAGCTCGTGATCATGAAGAAGAACGAATTGTTGATGGCACAAATAATAATGATAACAGTAATAATGATGATGAGCATTCACAACAGCTATTAATCAATAGATAGGATGTGACTCCTCAGTACTGGGTTAAGCAATTATGTAAACATCAACCTCTAATGTTCAGAGGCAGATTTGATAGCGCAGAGGATTGGTTATTGCGTCTTGATAAAAAATTTCAAGTTCTAGAAGGCCCTATAGACATAAGGCCTTTGTTGGCTATTTATAAATTAAAGGGCGATGCAAAGAGATGGTGGAGAAATATTGAAACCACTTTTTGTTCCCGTAATAACCCTATCACTTGGGAGATCTTTCGAGAAAAATTCAATGAACAATATTTCCTTTGCTGAATTCAAGTTGCAAAACAATCTGAATTCTTAACTATTCATCAGGGAACTAATGAATCTTTTAAGGATTATTATGCAAGATTTACTCGTTCATCTCGGTATTCTGCTTATCACAAGAATCCAGATGCTGAGGGTAACCTGGCAGATGTATTGATTTGTGGATCTAAATTTGAATTCAACAAAAAACTAGTTGCTCGGCAATTCCATGAACTTAATCAAGCTATTGAGGAATGTCATATTGTTGAAAGAAATATTAATGAATTGCATGCTTCTATAAATACTATGAACCGCAGTGAATCTACTTGCGGTAGTTCATCACAGAAAAGGAAAGGGCCATGGAACAAGAATCGTGGCAATTCTAAAAAGCCTTTTCAATCTGTTCATTTAAATTTCAGGAGGCCTGTAGATCCTCAAGTCTGTAATAAATGCGGGAAATCGCACCCTGGATCTAATTGTGATGGATGGATCATTTGTTATGTTTGTCGCAAACCAGGGCACATCAGTCGTGACTGTCCACAGCGGACTACTGAGAGACAACCCCAGAGTCAGGGTCGAGTGTTTGCTTTGACTCGGGAGGATGCTCGTAAATCCCCTGAACTGCTACAAGGTACGATTTCTTTTCAGATGCCAATCACTCTTTCATAGCATATGACTGTGTCAAACGTATGAATTTGAATGTTCACAAATTGCCTTATGATCTGATTGTGTCTACTCCACTGGGAGTTAAATCTGAAACTGTTGATGTATGTCTAAACTGTATTGTGACTGTGGAAGGACATGAGTCCACTGTGGATCTGATTTGCTTATCGTTGCATGATATTGATGTTATTTTGGGATTAAATTGGTTGACGGCCAATAGTGTCGTACTAGACTTCTACAATAGAAAAGTTATCTATCTTGATCAATAGAGAAATCTCAGTGCTAAAGCAAGTCTAGGTTTTCTTACCGCTAATGAGGCAGAACAATGTATTAAGCAAGAGTGCCAAGGGTATGTAGTTTTCTTCTCAGTACAGGCAGAGCCAGAACCTTCTCTGGATGAAATACCAGTGGTGAGGGAAGTTCCCAACGATATTAGCGGGTTAACGCCAAAGAGAGAGGTGGAGTTTGCCATTGACATTGCACCTGGTACTGGACTGATTTCTAAAGCGCCCTACTGCATGGCATCAAATGAAATGGCTGAGTTAAAGAAGCAGATAGAAGAATTACTTGAAAAGGGTTTATTCGCCCTAGTATTTCACCTTGGAGAGCCCTGGTCTTATTCGTGATAAAGAAAGACGATAGTTTGAGACTCTGTATTGACTATCGGGAACTGAACAAGGTGACCATGAAAAATAAATATCCTCTTCCCAAAATTGATTACTTGCTAGATCAATTATCTGGTTCCTGTATATTCTCAAAGATTGATTTACGTTCAGGGTACCATCAGCTACGAGTTAGAGTTGAGGATATTTCGAAGACTGCTTTCAAGACCAAGTATGGGTACTATGAATTTCTTGTGATGTCGTTCGGCTTAACGAGTGCTCCTGCTATCTTCATGGATTACATGAACAGAATTTTCCGACCGTATCTAGATCAATTTGTAGTGGTATTCATTGATGACATCTTGATCTATTCAAAGAGTCGGGAGGAACATGAGGATCATCTGCGCTTTGTATTGAATATTCTTAGAGAGAGGCAACTCTATGCTAAACTAAGTAAATATGAGTTTTGGCTTTCTGAGGTTAAATTTCTGGGCCACGTAGTTTCTAAAACTCGTGTTTCAGTGGACCCTAGTAAAGTGGAAGTGGTATTGAGCTGGAAAAGGCTTGAGACTGTTACAGTCGAATATGATATCTCACCGAGCGGATTGATCCGATACAAGAAACAAATTTATGTGCCACCTAAAGATGATTTGAGACAGAAAATTCTTGATGAGGCGCATAAAAGCAAATACACCATTCATCCTGGTGTGGTCAAAATGTATCGAGATCTGAAATTGCAATTTTGGTGGCTGGGGATGAAAAAGGAAATAACTCTATATGTGGCTAAATGTCTGACTTGCTAGAAGGTCAAAATTGAGCATCAGCGACCGGGAGGACTCTTGAAGGGTCTGGAGATTCCAGAGTGGAAATGGGAGAATGTGACCATGGATACCCAAGATCAGGCATCATGATGCAATCTGGGTAATCGTTGATAGACTCATTAACTCTGCACATTTTCTTCCTATCAGTGTCAATTATTCTCCTGAGAAACTAGCAGAAATCTATATATGAGAAATCATCAGACTCCATGGTACATCGAAGAGTATTATCTCTGACCAAGATCCTCAATTCACTTTGCGATTCTGGCAAGCTCTACATCAAGCAATGGGAACAAAGTTGAGATTTAGTACTGCGTACCATCCCCAGACAGATGGGCAATCAGAGAGGACAATTCAAACACTAGAAGATATGTTGCGTGCATGTGTACTGGACTTTAAAGGAAATTGGGATCAATATTTACCTCTCGCCGAATTTGCCTATAATAATAGATATCATGCTAGCATCCAAATGGCTCCTTATGAGGCTCTATGCAGACGAAAATACCAATCCCCTCTCTGCTGGACAGAGTTATCTAAGCGTGAATTGTTCAGACCGAAAATGGTGGATGAAACTTCCAAGCAAATCAGTTTAATCAAGAAAAGGCTCCTTGCAACTCAGAGCAGGCAGAAAAGTTATGCAGATAAACGAAAGAGACCTCTAGAATTTAATGTGGGTGATCATGTATTCCTAAAAATATATCCTGTCACGGGAGTGGGTAGAGCCATTAAACGAAAGAAATTAAGTCCTCGGTATATTGATCCTTTTGAAATATTAGCGAAACAAGGACCAGTGGCTTATCAGCTTGCTTTTCCACCAAATCTGAGTAAATTACATAATGTTTTTCATGCCTCTCAACTGAAGAAATATCAACCAAACGCAAAACATATTCTTCAGTATGAAAATTGTGATGTTCAAGAAGATCATACTTTTACAGTCGAGCCAGAGCGAATCGTTGATTATCAAGAGAAGCAGCTCAGGCGTAAAAGTATTCCTTTTGTAAAAGTGGTCTGGAGAGGATTATCTCCCAAAGAAGCTACGTGGGAGACAATTGAGAATATGCAGAAACTGTATCCAGAGTTTATGACCAGAAACATAAGGTATGTATAAACAATTTCGAGGACGAAATTTATTTTTACGGGCGAAGAAATGTAACACCTCCATTTTTCATGTGCCTCAATGTGAATTCATTTGCATATGTAATACCCCAAAAATCTCACTTATGAAAAATATCATAAGTTAGTGAATAATACCTACTAGAAATAGGTGAATATGTAGTCTCAAAAATTGTGTTATTAGTACCTTATTTTCTAGGGGGATTTATCTTGAAATTAGAAGGAATTAAGTGCCAAAATCCCTAAAATGCAGTTGTGGGTCATAGAATACCCTGAGAATATTATGATAAATCCAAAGAGGCAGTTAAATAATTATTAAAAATTAGAAAGTATGTTGTCTCTAATTTTGGCAATTTAATAAATTATTTCCCTTGGAAATAAAAGAGGAAAAAATTAAATATTATTTTGAGGACCATAATTGACCCCATGATTTTTAGAATATTATATGGAGCATATATGACCAATGTCAGTAAAATAGTTTTGAGAAAACAATTAATCTTAATTAAGAAAATTGTCAACAATTAGTAAGTGATTAAATAAGTAATTAATTGCTAATTGTTTAAGCATGAATAAAGGTGATATTCAAAGTTAATTAGGTGCAAACCCTAATTAAAGATTAGTGACCAATTAAGGGTCAAGTTTAGCAAAAAGGTAATTGCTAATTAATTGGGCATAATTAAGAAAGGTATATGATGAACTACACTTAATCCCTAAAAGCTTAATTAAACAACAAAGGATTAAGCAATAAGATAATTACCTAATTAAATACTTAAAGCATGGATTAATTAAATAAATCAAAGTTTGAAAAGTCAAGGAAAGGGGCTAGCCAAAAAGAAGAGAAAAAAAGAGAGTTTGTAGTGTAAATGCAAAATGAGATAATATCATGATATTTTGGCAAAAAGATGAGATATTTTGTAGAAAAGGCCAACAAGATAAATAAGAACCAATAGAAATTAAATCATATCTTAAAATCCTTGAACTAGGTTTCTAAGATCAGGACATATTGTAGACAAGTGAATTTTTATCCCGAAGTGGGTTATAGCTGATGTCATTTCCGTAACCGACGACGGTTGTCCCAAAATGATCAGCAGGTTAGGAAATACCCTTAATGGGATCATAAATTTTGTTAATCCAAATGTTTCTCAAGAGTAAGCAGAGACCTCCAAGACTACATTAATGAATTTTTGAGATTAGTTAAGATTACGCGATTAGAACACCGAACAAGAGGACTTATCGGTAGAAACTCATAAAGTGAATACATGACATCACCTTGGTGACATCACTTTGTTGAAAAAGGGGCTAGGGAGGTCGGCCAAGGGGAGTGTGGGGTGAGGATTTGATCTCACAAAAGCCCTAGATCCAATGGCTTACAATGAAGTAGAAAGTTTGGAAGATTACCTCTTTGCCCTCACATTTCTTCTATAAATAGGCACCACCTTGATGAGGGCCTTTTTATCTTTCGCCTTGGGGTCCACAATCAACAATAAACCAAGGATTGCGTATAGGCAAACCTAGGATCGTTCTCTCTCTCGAGGAGTCTTTTATTGAATCCTAAGTAATCTAAATGGCATGCAAATGCAATTAAAACAAGGGGAAAATTGGTTTTGGATTTTGAATTGATGAACTAAAATAAGAATGCAATTAAATTAAATGCTAAACTATTATTTTTGGTATTTTCTTTATAAAATGGAATGGAGTATGAAAATGAGTATGAATGCTCTTGGAAATGGAATAGTGACTATCATAGTTAAATTAAATATAGGAGTAAATTTTCACTAAGTCTAGATGAAAAACCCCAAAATACCACTTGAGTCCAATATTTCCAATTAATAGTAGCTCCTACTACCGTAGCAAACTACTATCTCTTGAGATATTGTTTAAAACCACTTAGTGTGTGATTAGGATTAAATCAATGCAACTTGGTTCCTCTTCATATGAATGCGATACCACGCCACTCAATTAATCCAATTCAATCATATTATCTAACAATACCACGTAGACAACACAATATCATTGAATCAATAAGGAAATACATATATCTAAATCCAACAAGCTACAAAATTCAATCCAATCACAATTTTCAAACTAACAAAGACAATAAACATTAATCTCAGTTCCAGAATTTATACACAATAATTCCTAAAACTAGGCAATCTAAATATATAAATCTGAACAAATAGATTGAACAAAATACTCCCCTAAATTAAAATTAGCTCTGAAACTCCAGTCAAAATCCATCTCCAAGAATTGAATCAGCCACACATAGGAGCTCGCCGGAATCTGGAAAGAGTCGCCGGAAAATTCAAGAACTCGCCGGAAAGTTGCAAAACAGAGAAGGACCGATGGAGATGGTGGTGGGTGTTGAAGTTCGAAGGTGAGGAAGAAAGGAAGAGGTCCCAAAATCGCAGGTCTGAATCTCCCTCGTTTCTCTCTCGCGTTCTGTTCTGTTTTTCTGTTCGGCGCTCTCCCTCTCTGGTTTCCGGTGTGGCTGCTGGATGAAACTCGCCGGCGGACTTGTGGTGGTGGAGATGCCGCCGGCGAGAAGGAGGAAGAAAGGGGGAGAAGGAAATCGAAGGTCTCTTTTTTGGTTTTCGCGGCACACCGAACTGTCTCCCTCTGCTTCGTTCTCCTTTTTTTTTCTTTGCGGCCGCGTGTTTTCAATCCCCAAATCAATGTCCAGGTCTCTTTTTTTTTTTTTTGAATTCGACCTAGGGACTAAAGTGAAAAGAAATAAAAGTTCTGGAGAGGGACCTAAGTGAAAATTATCAAAATGTTTTTGGGGCCGAACTGAGATTTCCAAAACATCTGGGTCAATTTCTGTAATTTTTATCTGGCCCTTTTCTTCTTTGATTTCAACTTATCAAAAATTGTTGTGGCCTTTCTTGTAATTTTCCCCAGTCTTCAAAACATAGATTCTAACCCTGAAAATCTTCATTTTCTCCTTAAACACCTACAATGCAGATTAAACACAATGTAACATCGTTAGTCCAAGGAATCAATTGCATGAATAATTAACAAATTATGACCATTTTACCCCTCATTACATTTAATTCAATACAAATGTCCCTAACTCAAATTAGTGCTTAATCATGTAATAATGTCCGAGAAAAGGCATTAAAAATCCCAATTTAATTATGAAAAATCATATAAAAATATGGTTCGATCACACCTCTTCTCTTCAAAACTCACCAATTCACAAAGAAATCCTAGAGAGAAGTTAGAGATAAGTGAGAGCAAGGAGGAAGATGAAGTTCTTCAAGGGTAAGTTCTTCGGTTCTTAGTTTTAGTTCGGTAGTTCTTGAAGTTCTAGGGTAGAAATGTTAGTTTGATCTTTAATCTTCCAAAATATTTTAGATATCATGTTTTAAGGTTAAATATGATATTTGTTTTGAAAATATGATGGAGAAAGAGTTATAACAAAATTTTGGAAGATTAGAGTCAAAGTAGCAAAGCTCTGGCGAAATTTCGTCGGTTAGCGAAGTCTGGGGTAAAATAGTCATTTATGACTAAAATATCCGTTAGGATATTGTTTATGAGTTAATGGATACGGTATTACCCTTTAGGATATCCGGGAAGCCCGGAATCGAGTTTAGAAGGCCGGACGTTTGGCCATTTCACAGTGAAAGGTACCGACCATCAGACGTACCGTATTTCGTCAACGAAGGTACGTTCGCGACGTACTGTAACACTGACTCTAATGCTTATGCTATGCTTGTATATGTTGTGGATACTTTCATAAAGCCATGAACAGGACTCTATCCTGAACATGCACTGTAACTAGGGAGTCGTATCTAGATCACTAAATACAGCTTTACATGGGTTATAGTCATGATAATGTTGTTATGTTTTCCTAGCGCTGAGGACACGACCGTACATCATGGCACAAGGTAAAAGTGCAGACCGGGATAACTTTACATGTTATTGTAGTTGTTATCAAATGATCATACGACGTACTGGCTTGATCATTGCTATAATGTTAGAAATATCTTGTATGCATATATTATTACATAAGCATGAGGTTAACCGTTACCTGAGGTCCAATGTGCATTGGACCTCATTCTTAAATGATAGTACAGGTAAGGACCAGGAACAGAGAAGGCACCGGTAGACGGAGCCATAGAAAGGAGCCAAGGGGCAAAGTCGTAATAATGCACCGAGGGTCGAGACAAGAGCCGGAAGAAGATTATCAGAGCCTATTGTCAGGCATGAATCTAATAACGTTACTTAGAACAGTTTGGTGCCGAAGGCAAGGCTAGTCTATGTGGGTCAGCCAATCAGTCGCCGTGAACTCGGTGAGGCCCCATGATAGACACTTACCTGGCCATTCTGTTCGGTTAACAGAGTTAGGTCCATTGCCCCAAGTCTAGTCAAGGCTTGGTCTAGGTTGTATAGTTACTTTTTTTTTTTAGAAATGTAATTGTACAAAGCTCTGTATATTGTATCACATGAATATTCCTTCGGGAAATTTTTAATATACCAGCATACGCCTGGCATCATCATATGTCGGGGTATTTTTATACCAGCTACTCGTCATTGTCCATTTGTTAGTACATTGCTCTCCGTTTCCGCAGTACTCTGATGTAGCACCTCAAATTCTGTTGAATTTTTCTAAAACCAAGTGTCATCCGACACAATTTGTAGTATGGAATTTGGGATGTTACAACATATATGAATTTTTATAAAGTCATGTATAATAAACATTTATTTGCATGAAATAATCAAAATAGGATAAGGATGTGAAATTATTTGTTTATGCGTAATTAAATAATTATGGTTAGGGACAACCTTAAGAAAGAGATGACAATGGAAGTCAAAACATATTATATTTTCCCTTTTTACCCTTGGGCAAAATGCATAAGGGAAGAAATAGATAAAAGTGCATAAAATTCCGAAAATGCCCAAGAAGGTGTCAAAGACTTAACTAAGAATTATTGGTCATTGGGCTAAGTAGGAAAGACAATTCTTGAATCCCAAAAAGGAGGCCCAATTTGCATAGGAGTGGATGGAGAAAAAAATGGGGAAAATTACGCACAGGTCCCAAGGAACAAAAACAATTACAAAAAAGTCCCTTGAAATCACAAAATTACACCGAAGTCCCAAGGGACTTTTTTGATATTATTTGTATTAACAACAGGAAATGCATATATTTACAACAAGAAATGCCTATATTTACAACAACATTTAAACACCTGACCATTTACAACAGAAAAAACCATATTTACAACAGGAAATGCCCATATTTACAACAAAATTTAAACACCTGGATTTTGAACGTAGAGAGGTCATTTACAACAGAAAAATGCTATATTTACAACAGAAAGTGATGTATTTACAACAAAATTTAAAATCTTGACATTTACAATAGAAAAAGCCATATTTATAACAGGAAATGCCTATATTTACAACAACATTTAAACACCTCAATTTTGAACGTAGAGAGGTTATTTACAATAGAAAAAGGCTAGATTTACAACAGGAAGTGTTGTATTTACAACAAAATTTAAAATCTGGCCATTTACAACAGAAAAAGCATATATTTACAACAAGAAATGCATATATTTACAACAACATTTAAAAACCTGGATTTTATTTCCATACAAATAATATCAAAAAAAGTCCCTAGGGACTTTTGTGTAATTTGGTGATTTCAAGGGACTTTTTTATAATTATTTTTGGTCATTGGGACCTGTGCGTAATTTTCCCAAAAAAATGTTCTCATGAAAAAAAGAGGGGGGCTAATTAAAGGCTAAATTTTGAAGAGTGAAATTAATTACATCATACTTAAGTAAGCTTGATGACATCACTTACATTACAGTACCCAATTTGTAAGGGATATGGGAGTGTATTTAGAAAACACAAAATCTCCCCAAATCCTTCCTACCCCCACGGTTTTGAAGAGGAAGAAAAAGGGGGGAAAAAATGAAATGATGATGCCAAGTACACCTAATCTACCTAGAGGAAATGATGTTTTGAGAAGGCAAGGACTTTCGAGCCAAAAAAAGAAGGCAAGGACTTGGTCATTTATTAAAGACTTTTAGAACACTCTTCTCAAGCCAAAACCCAAAGCTAATATTATTTCCAAAACAGCCCCATTCTCGTCCACATATAGAAAAGAGGAAACTGGAAGATTTTTTTTTTTTTTTTTGAAACACTTGGAAATACTTGGAGAAAATGGGGGCACATGTGTAAATCACCTTAATACAAGGGAGGAGTATTTTAAAAACTCACCTCCTCCACATTTGGTGTTGCTGGACGGTTTGGGAGAGAAGGAGGAGAGAGCATCAAGAATTTTCACACATGAAGGCATAGAGAAGTTCAAGCAAGAGAATAAGGTTGAAGGAGGGTTAAGGTCTAAGGGGTAAGACCATGAATCCATACTCTTCTCTCTTCTACCGTTCCCTAAGTAGTATAATCACTAAAGAGCAACATTTTACTTGGTATATTGAAGTGAAGGTCAAAAGGTTGGGGTGGTCAAGAAAGCAAAGATTCAAGGTGATATAAGCTCAAAAGACAAGTAAGCCACATTTAAACCTTCTTATGTTTTCTTTTGGATTGTTTGAGTTGCAAATGGTTAATGACTTGGGCATATATGTATTTTGGGTTTGTATGGTTAATGAAAACAAGGAACAAATGTTTAAAGTTAAAGTTTATGACTTAAAATGGTAGATCAAACCTAGTATGTGGAAGATATGAAGCTAGAATGAAATTTGGTATTTTGTTGATTAAATAATAATTTTCGTGCAGCTAATTTTTCTTGATGATATGAGTTGATTTTCGTATTTTTGAGGGTTCTAAAGTGTTTAAAATGAGATTTTGTATAAGGATGAACTTGGATCAAAATTTTAGAACCCTAGATGAAAGTGTAAAAAAACGTTGGTGGCTGAATTGTGAAATTTCTGATACTAACTAGTATGTTTTAGAGTATCTGGACCTATCCAATAATTATATCACCCAAGGACTTCCAGAGTGCGGGGACAATTGGACACTTTTGTCTAACATTTACTTATTAGGGAATAATCAGCTGGTTGGTCAAGTTCCTCCAACGATGGGTTCATCATTATAGCATAATCTAAGGGCACTAGATCTAAATAATAACGACTTTTTTGGTGAAATGCCTTTGACTTTCCATAATTGCACATCTTTGGTGCTGCTCAGTTTAGAAGGAAACAACTTTTCGGGAAGTATACAAGCATGGATACCCCAAAATATATCAATTGTGAAGCTAAGATCCAATCAATTCACAGGAAACATTCCTCCACAGATATGTAGTCTCTCAAATTTGATTGTTTTGGATCTTGCAAATAATAGACTTTCAGGATCAATCCCTTATTGTTTATTCAACATAACCAGTCTGGTTTCGAGATTTCTTAAAAATTTCCTAACCAACGAAAATGTTGCAAATTATGGCTTCCCATATTCACATGAATCCATGAAAATTGATTTGCACACGAAGGGTCAAAAATTGGAGTATGAGAGCAATCTAGATTTGGTGCAAAGTATTGATTTATCCGCTAACTAGCTATTTGGAGAAATTCCTACACAATTGTTCAAACTCATCAAGTTACAATCTTTGAACATGTCTTATAATTATTTGATAGAAAAGATACAAGAGCAAATCGAAGAGATGAAGGATCTAGAGTCTCTTGATTTCTCCCATAACAGTCTTCATGGGAATATTCCTCAAAGCATGTCTGGTCTATCTATTCTTAGTGATTTGAATCTATCATACAACCATTTCAGTGGGCAAATTCCCCTTGGGACTCAACTCCAGAGTTTTGATGCATGGAGTTACACCGGAAATCCTAAGCTTTCTGGACCTCTTCTTCAAAAGAAATGCCCAATACCAGAAAAACCCGACAATAGAGAGCAGGTTGAAGGAAATAGCGAGGATGATATTTTTGAAGTCATTGTATCTTGGAATGGGAGTTGGCTTTGCTGTGGGATTCTGGGTGGTTTGTGGTTCTCTATTCATGAACAGAGCATGGACGCACACTTATTTTCGATTCTTTGATAGAGGGATTGATCGAATCTATGTCATTGTGGCCATAGGGTTTTGAAGATTCCGCTAAATGGGATTCTACAGCTCCAGGTTGGTTAAAGAGTTCTTCTTTTTGTCTATTTAAATTCAAAATTTTCTTTTGTCATATTTTTCCCCCTACACATTCATTAGTGTTTTAATGAGTTTATTTTTCTTTTTGTCTTCCTAAATCAAATGCATAATGCAAGTGAAAGCTCTATTAATGCAACGGCTAATTTCAATTGTTTCTAACGAATTAAATTTTTAATATGTTATTATAAAGAAATTCAAATGTCCAAATCTATCTTTTAAGATTTTCAAGTTTCCAGATTAAATTTATGTTGCTCATTTATGAAAGTTGTCGTTATTATTGAGTTAGAGTGAACTCATATGATTATTCAAGACTCGCATGCGTCCCAAGAGCTTCAGTGCTTATGCTCTTTGATTTATGAAAGTTTGGGTGAAGCTCTAGGACATGGTCACAACTTTAGAAAGTATTCAAATGTTTCGGGCTGTACAAGTTTGTTTTTTTTTTGTTTTTTTGTTTTTTGTTTTAATACGTGTCTGTAGTCATGGTGCTAAGATAATAGTTTCATTTTTTAGACATAAGTGGGTTTGAGAGATTGTACTTGATTGGATGCATACATTTTAAGTAGATCTTTAAAAACATACTTCAGGCCTTGTCAGACATTTTGAAGGTTCAGAGACCCACCTAAAAAAAACACATGCACACAAGTTTAAGTCGAGACTTGGGCTTTTAATCTCTATTGCAAGCCTATAGTTATTTAGCTAATTTTAAAGTTTAAACGCATGTGTTAGCTGAATAAAGATATGTTAAAATATAATGAGGGATAAATTGATCAATAATTTATATTAATTTTTATTCTAAGTTTTATGCTTTTGGGGGCTTAGCATTGTTTCCAAACAATTGTCAATCTATAATTTTAATAATATATTAATTATTTACTTAACAGCTCTATCTTTCAATAATGAGACAACAGAGATAAAAACGTTAAAATCTAAACTACTAAAATATAATAAATAAGATATTATTTCATAAAATATGTAATACCCAGATTTTATTATCTGGAATATTATGAATAAATTGGATATTTCTGATAAGTGAAATTAATGTCTCCAGACTTTTGTAATTATAGTCTATTATTCTAGGTTAAATTCTGTAGGGAATTAGGGAAATTAATGGTCAAAGTGTCAAAATGACCAAAATGCCCCTAGAAAGGGTAATTAACTTAGAAAAAATTATAAAAAATACCAGAAGGCAGTAAAATGATCAAGTGAATTAGGAGAGTATATTATCTCTAATTATGGCAATTTAATAAATTATGAACTTGGAGAAATTACAGAAAAATACTTAAAAAGTATTGAAATGACTAAAATACCCTTGTAATTTCTAAAGTAATGCAAGAGACATGGAAATCCTAATGTTAATACAAGAATAGGATGGTAATAAGGTATCTCAATTGAGAAAATTGTCAACAAGTGATAATACAGTAATCAAGTAATATTGGGCTAATTACTTAAGTATAAGTAAAGGAAATTCATGAATAATTATATGGAACCCTAAAATTAGTGGTTTTTGGCCTAAAATTAGTAAAAACATATTTGTTAATTAATTGGAAATTTTGGAGAAAAATAGTTGAGTTTAGGTATTTTTAAGCCTAAATACAAGAATGGACCAATTAGGTATTTTTGTGGAAATTTTGGGAAAAAGTAAATAAATAAATAAATAATTAATTAATTAAAAAAAATAAATATATAAAAAAAGGGGGGTCCAGCCGAAATTGGGCCAAAGGGAAAGAAAAAAAAATGATAATGAAATGAAAAATAATTTTTGCAACTTGCAAATATTTTAATAATATAATTAATTAAAGTAAAAAATGATGAATAGTAATTTAATATTTAGGAAACGGATCCTATCTAGAGATCTAGGAATGAGATTTCCAAAGTCAGGATAAAATATTGATCGGTAGAATTTTATCTTAGTTAGACTCTTCGGAAGTTAATTAAAACCGTTTGTGCATTTTCCTAATAAAACAAAATAGAGAAAAATGCAGATAGGCATATTTTTGGATATGAAGAAAATAAATTCTAACTCAACATCTAGGAATGAGTTTGAATTTATCTGGACATATTTGGGATCAGTGAATTTTTCTGAAGAAGTTGATGATTTCAGAAATGCGTTCTGAAACCGGACGTGTTCGGACACGTTTTTCGAGAAAACTTCAACTGGACTGTTGGAGTCCTATATGGAATCAAAATTTAGGTTAACTTGGACATTTCTAGTAAGTGAGAACATGTCTTCAAAGTTGTAAATCCAGAATTTTGAAAGTTCTCCGAAATCACGCGAATCGGGTACCAATCGGGGAAATTCTATTAGACTGGGTTTAAAGCAACCCAAGTCACCATTTTTGGGCCAATCTTGGGCAGCCACATCACCCCTTATTTTCGGCCAAACAAGCTTCCATGGACAAGAATTTTACACCATTTTTGTCTTGAATTTCCATGGTTAAGAACAAGTTGCAAAATTCCATTTAGGTCCTTAGGTTTTTCTATAAATAGGTAGCCATGGTCTTCACAATTCTTCACACCATTTCTCCTTCCTTTGGCCGAAATCCTAGAGGGAGAAAGAAGAGAGAGAAGCTCTGGAAAAATTGTGAAGAAAGTCTTCAACGGGTAAGTTCTTCAGTCTTTAGTTTTTAAGTTCTAGTTTTTAGTTCGGTAGTTGGTAGAATTGTTAGTTAGATTTAGGAAGTAGGGGATGAAATTCCTATTCTTGTTTTTAGGCCTCATTGCATTGAAAAATATGCCTGAAGAGGTAAAAACATGGTAGGGATCGAGTCTCCGAAAAGTTGAAGCTTTTGTAGTTCTTTCAAAAGTTGGGGTTATAATGCTAGAATAGCCTTTAAATTTTCAAGTATGATTGGATATCATATGGGAGGGCTATTTTAGTCTTTATTTTCGAAAAAATCAAAATGGCGTCGAAGTTCTGGCAAAATTTTGGGGAGAAAATTAGTCAGAGTAACGAAGTGCTGGAGAAATTCCGCCAATTAGGGGTATAGGGGCAAAATGGTAATTTTTACCTAAAATGCTAGTTATTGTGTCAAATCACTAATGGAAGTGATATTACTCTTATAGGACGTCAGAAATCCTAATCTGCTGCCGTTACGCTGTCCAACGTGCCACGGACGCGTACTGTAACACTAATCTGATGCTGTTCATATACATATACATGATAGATAGTTCATATACCGAGGCTCTGTTGAGGGTCGTCGTTATACATACAGCCTTACACGGGTTATAGTCTTGTTAATACCGTTTTAAGTTTTCCTAGCGCTGTGGACACGTGATCGTGGCACTGGTAAATAGTGCAGGTAGAGTTGCGGAAAAAGACATCTTTATCTTACCGCTTTCTGTTTCTTTCTGTTTTTGCCTATAAACCTTAGGATGACTGTAATCACTACTATGTTACACAAAGGATGATGTTTTGATATATATATCAGTTACTCTTTTGCTCCATTGCTCTACTCTGGTTGAAAAAAAAAAATTCCGCTTTAGAAAATGGGATGTTACAAAATAAAATATTATTGTATTTTATTAGAATTTGGGTTATTTACTATGTCTTGAATCTGCAAGCATAACTTCAAGGGAGAATTACACTCAGGTCCCAAGGAAGGAAAAAAATTACAAAAATGTCCCTTGAAATCATAAAATTGCAAAAAAGTCCTAAGAGAATTTTTGTTGTAAATACATACATTTCGTGTTGTAAATACATACAAATATTTACAACAGGAAAAGTATATATTTACAACAACACGAAAAGTAATTTTCATTCCGTACAAATAATATCAAAAAAGTCACAAACCATTTACAACGGGAAAAGTATATATTTACAACAACATTTAAACAGTGACCATTTACAACGGAAAAAGTATGTATTTACAACAACATTTAAAAATTCTGTACAAATAATATCAAAAAGTCTCAAACCATTTACAACAGAAAATGTATGTATTTACAACAGGAAATGTATGTATTTACAACAAAAATTTCCTTGGGACTTCTGGGTAATTTTGTGATTTCAAGGGACTTTTTTGTAATTTTTTTCCTTCTTTGAGACCTGAATGTAATTCTCCCTAGCTTCAAAGCGACTATAATTAAACGAAGAAAATGGCCCATCTAATTTATTGATTTTTTATTTAAAGTTAAAGACTGTGTCCAAATTAAATTAAATTTATGCTACATATACATCTTTTAAGTTTTTGTTTCATCCAGCAGCAGCATTCAGATTTATGATCCAAGTTTTATATTTTTTATAGTTAGTTGTCATTCAAAAAGTAGGGGAAAAAACTCATTCTTATATATAAGATTCTTTTTATTTTTCTAAATTTTTCAGTAAAAGATTAAAATTACATATACTTTGTTTTTTATGCAGTGATTGAGTTAGCACTATAAACTGATATTATTTATATATTTTTTTATGGCAATAGGAAGTTGATTGAAGGAATTTCTGGACTCGCATCCGCCCCCAAAAGTCAAAACTTGGCTTTTTCGGTGGATGTACTTTCTAGCTAGTGTGGCAGCTTTAAAGTGTTTTTGGGTGTGTTTTGTAACCTGTTTGTATGTTACTGTGATTACTATAATATGTTTTCTTCGATCAGATTGTGTGAGATTTCCTTGATTTGGCTGTTTAATCATATGAATTTGGTGTATGTGTCCAATTATTATTTAGACGTGTTGTCGTCACATTTTAGTTCATCTCCCAATTGTTGTCAGTGAACCATATGGTTTGAAAGATTTTATTTTGCATATTCTCGTTATGATTTGTAAAATTTGGTATTTGGTATATGAGTCTTCAGACAGATAAACTAGGTTCTAAATTAACTTTATTTATACATCAATTGGAGATTTTTTGTTTCAGTTAAAAAAAAATGTCAGTGTAATCTATATATCTCTCTCAATAACAACGCATTCGCTAACTCAACTTTGTCAACGATATGTAAATAAAAAATTGATAAGTTTTTTTTAAAAAATAATATATATTAGTTAATGTATTTTAAAATATAAGTTAATGATTCTGATGCTTGCTATTGATGATGGATTAAACTAGAAAGAAAAACTGATAATTCCCACACCTATATAAGGTAATGGTTTTTTGGGCCTTAAGTACAAGTATGGCCTCCTAAAATAAGCAATTCTGCTCCAAGTATGGTAATAGGTTTATATAACCTTATAAAGATTTAAAATGGGCTGCTACATAAGGCAACAGTACTAGAATCATCTTTGAAGATATGGCACATAATTATATTATATTACCAGTTCAATTTAATCTTGAAGTATCGTATAACTGCAATTATTACTGAAGCAAAGGGTAATACTAAACCGGAAAAAAATTAGTCTCACTTTGGCAAGTTTTGTGATTAAATGTGAACTTACAAAGCACATGGTACTCCTCTTCAATGACCTGATAACATTTTTTTCTTCCATAACTTTCTTCTGCGATTTCAAAATATTTGATACAATGCTTCTTGCTTTCTCGCTCAATAATATAATATAACAAAGCCGGCAAAGCACACGTGTTTTTCCCCCTGGTGAATAATAAAAGCATCGGCTTTACTACTAACAAATTAAAGTTGAAGATAGTTAATTGGTTCACCTTCAAAATGACCATATTGCCCCTCATGACTTGGCCGAGACTTGATAATTGTAACGATTTGATCGGTGTTCATTTCACAAAGCAGAGGCTAGAGGGGGGAAAAAGAGAAAGTTTAGAAAGACTTGACCTTAGGATAATGACTTGGTTGGTACGTATATTCATTTCAAGCAGAAACTTGAAAATAAACACTCCTCCGTCTTTAATATCAAACATATTTACTTAATTTAATTAGATTAATGAAGTTTTTTTCTTCATTGAGCTAGAGTAAACTCATGTGATTATTCATGCTTGTTCTTCAAAGAAATAGGTCGTTGATTCCACATATTCAAGACTAGCATGCATCCTAGAAGATCCTAGAAGCTTCAGCGCTTTTGATTGTTCGAAGTTTGGATGATGAAGCTCTAGAAAATGGTGGCAACCTTAATCTAATAAGTATTAATAAAATGCTTGGTGCTGGATAAGTTTGGTGATGTTTGGTAATCTATGTCTGTAATTGTTCTAACGACCGCTTGATTTGGCTGTTTAGACAAATTTGGTATTTCTAAGGTGTGGTTTCATATTTTAGTCAATCTCTCAGTTATGTTGTTGTTTCTATGTGAAAATATGTTTGAACGATATGAATTTTATTTGAAGTATGATATTCTTATTTATGATGTTCATTATACATAGAATGTGGCATATATGATGAGTCTTTAAAATTAAGGTTAATTGGTAGTTCTAAATTCACTTTGAGTATGCATCAAGACTATATATTGTACAAAGAAGTTGGCATGGATGAATTCACATATATACCATTGGTTTGGGAGCCAACCTGAGAAATTTTATTTTTTATTTTTTTTCCAAGTTATATTCAAAATATACATATATATCATAAAACTTATATCCTTTTTCAGTCATTATACATCTAATATGCTTTTCCGCCGTTATACCTTTGAAACAAGTTGTAGCTTGTTAAACTGGTTTTTTCTAGATAAAAATATCTAAACATAACTAACATTATAATCAGTGGCGGAGCCACATTGGTGCTCATGTGGGCAAGTGTAGACACAAAATTTTAATATATATATATATATATATTGAAATGACTTTTCAAGAAGAAGCACTAGTGGTCTAGCGGTAGAATGGTATCCTTCCATGGTATAGACCCCAATTCAAATCCCATCTTGTGCATTGTTCTTTTCCTTTTTGCCATGTTGAAGACTCACTGAATCAAACGCGGTCCTTGAAATACACATAATTTATCATTCTTTTTAATTGTGTCTGTCACAAATATAAGGAAAAAAATTACAACAAAATACCCACCATTTCCATTTTTTATATATTTTTTAAAATTATAAATTAAATACATTTATCATATATAATTTCACTCTTAATTATAAATAAATCCTAAAAGTAAAAATTAGGATATTACAAAAGTTGTTGAGCTTATAGGGGTATCAGCTCTGTTGCAATGATCCATTCCATATTTCTTAAGAAGCTCTCGCAGATATTTGGTTTGAGAAATAAATATTACATTCTTCTTTTACTTTATTTGAAGTTCTAAGAAGAAATTTAATTCTCCTATCGTAGACATTTTGAACTCACCTTCCATGATCTTAGAGAACTCTTGACGTACTTATGTTGAACGTAATATGTTTAATAAAATTGACGATAAAGATATAATGCAATATTTTCAAGGAATGAAGAATCAAAGAATGCTTTTGTAATCATTCTGTAGTAATAACTTAGTTGACTCTTGATTATTATTTTTCTATGTTAAATTGAAGTTTTCTTTTTCTTTTCTTGTTTATATTTTTTTAATGCATTTTAAACTTTCCTTAAAAAAAAAATCTTGTGCAGACACAAATAAAAACTTCTAGCTCCACCACTGATTATAACTAGTTGACTTTTATGCAACTTTAGTTTGCAAATTTCAATTTCTTAACCCTTTTTTTTATAGGATAATTTTAGGAAAGGGGTTGGACTCACTCACAATCCAAGGGCAGAGCGCTTGAAGCCTAGTCCACAGGGCATACTGGACAGAGAGTACACATGCCTCCACCTCTACCATGGCCAGCGTTTCCACTACTTTCTAGACCCCTAGGATGTCTCCTCCAGCGCCTTGACCAACGCAGGGATCGAACCCCCTCCCTTGAGGTAAGGAAGTCCGACCCCTTCGCCAGTTGAACCCAAGGACGAGGGTTACAACGACGACTTAGGTGTGTTTGGGATCATGTTTGGAGGCCCAAACATTCATCCCAACAGATAAAAGCCACTTTTTGACATTTTGTGGTGTTTGGGCAGTTTTTTTTCCCAATTGGGCTTTTAAAGAAAAAAATGATTTAAATCATAAGCTAAAATTTCATGTTTTTAGCTTTTCCACCATGGAAAGAGAAAGAAAGTTTCTATCATGGAGAGAGAAGAAATTAACTACTTCATGGAGAAAAGATGTTGAGTCTCACCTTCTTTTATTAAAATAACATTCTAGTCTTTATTATAAGTTCATTTATAGATGAAAATTTTGGTCCTAACTATGTAAGTCTTGTGAAAGGTTAATAATGATGGTTTTCAATTTTATCTTTATCTATGAAAGTATCCAAAGAAAATAATAATAATAAAATTTAAGGAAAATTTAGAAAAACACTCCCCTATTAGAAATTTAATTGGCGTGTATAACCTAATATGTTTATATATACAAATTAAAGAATGACAGTGCTCAGATTAAAGTCATTCTTACCAATTAAATTTTTAAAGAAGGAATTTTTTTCCCAATTTTCCATAAAATCTAAGTAATTTAGTATTTTCAGAATTTTTTTCCAATGATACATTAACTATTTTTATTTATTGAATTCATATCTTTATTAATCATTTTATATCCAAACTTATTTTTTCATTAATTATCTAAAAAATTTCAATTTATCAAACCAACTTTTTTAAAATCCAATCCAAACATAAATCACACTACATAATCTAACTTTTACCATATCTTACATTCGCAAAAGCCATATTGAAGAAAAATCGTTTCTATCATTGCTAATCCAAACACACACTTACACACAGTTATACCTTCATTTTTCTTCTAGCTAGGCAAGCTCAATATATGACAGGGCAAGAGCCTCTTTAAAGATATGGCATATAAGTATATAACTACCGTTTTCATCTTAAATTGCCAATATTATTGAGGATAATTATCGGTCGTCATACTAGCTAAACAAACAATAGTCTCACTTTTGTAAGTGTCATGATTAAATCTGAACTTAGAAAGCAAATCGCACTCTTTGTTAGCTCGACAAAAACCCTGATAAATCAGGACAAGTTTGATATGAATCAAAATTTATTGGCTCAATAATATAATATAACAAAGCCAGCAAAAGCATTAGTGTTTTTTTCCCTGTTGAATAAAAGCATTGGCTTTACGACTATTACAAAATTGAAGATAACTAATTCGTGCAATTTCAAAATGACCATGTTGCCCCTTATATGACTTGGCCGAATTCCATATAGACCAAGGCATTGTAGAGATATTGAACCGTTTTAGCTCAAGCATGGACCACAACTGCACCGTTTCATACGATTGCAAAGACTTGAAAATTAACCATAATGACTTGGTCGGTTTTATTCCACAAGCAAAGACTTGGAAAAAATAAAAGCTTAGAAAGACTTGACACTAGGATAATGACTTTGTCGGTTTTCATTTCAAAAGCAAGGACTTGAGGGAAAAAGTTAGAAAAACTTGACAAGGATCGATGATATGACTTGATATAATTTGGTTGACTCTGATTCAACTATGGTTATGATTACAAAAAGCAAGTTTTCATTAGTGAGCTGAAAGAATGGAAGATGCTCCGTGGGTTCCTAATTGAGTGTGATTTGGGAGGAAGTCTTCACCAACGTGATAGACGGGTCATGGTGTTTCATTATATATATTATAACCAACTGTACCCTGGAAGTTTCAAAAACAGGGCAATGTCTTGTAATCTGCATGTATGTCATTCTGCTTACTCCCTGTAGAGATGGAGACAGATTCGGCGTGTCAGATTTTTCTAAGATGTGGTTTTATGTGTTAAGATTAGACTATTTTAAATGATTTTATATTGTACAAGAGGTAAATGTCTAAAAAGAGTTTTATTTCATAAAGCTTAAAACAACTTTTTTTATAATTGATCATGGGTTAAAATAAACACTCATTTTGATTGTCAATCTCCCAAGTGTTGTTTCTTAATGAAAATGAGTTCTAAAGATATTATTTTGATTTGAAATATATATACTAGGATGTGACAAGGGTAAGTCTTTAAAATTAAGGTTGAGTTCTAAAAATTTTGAATGGCATCGATGATATGACTTGATATAATTTGGTTGACTCCGATTCAACTATATATGGTTGATTGGTTGTGATCACAAAAAGCTAATTGGGTTAGAAAGACTTCAAACTAGGATAATGACTTTGTCGGGATAGACTTGACAAGGATCGATATGATATGACTTGGTATTTATTTCACTAGCAAAGACTAGAGGCGAAAAAAACTCGGGTCGAAAGACTTCTCAGCTACGATGACTTGGTTAATTATTTAACTTATTTCCGTTATTAAAAAAGGGAGAAAAGCCATTGAAGCATTTCTTATGTTACGCACAAATGTTTATATTTTGAAAAACTATACAAGTTCTCTTATTAGCTCCACAAAATGTTTTTTGTTTGTGTGAATGTGTGAGAATTAACTAACTCAAGTTAGAGTGAGTAATTATACGGGCTCCTATCACTTAAGCAAATGATTGAATTGGAGTTTGAACCCCAAAGCTTGTGTAGGTAACCATTTATTTTTTAAAGACTATAATGGATTAGTGCATTGGTTAGAACAAATATATTGGGACCACGTTTCTCCTAATGAAATCCTTGAAGTCTCTCTTCTAGGACATTTGTTAAAAAGTTCATATGAAAAACGCACCCAAAAAACAAAACACATTAGATCGTGGATATATCTCTCCTATTTTTATTTTAATATTCAACACTACAAATAAGTCAGATCATCCCAATCGACGCTATTTTTCTTAAAGGTATTAGTATATTAGTATACTTTCAGCCTTCCAAGGTCCATTTTAATTCTGTATTGCGAACAAGTATATTTTGTATATTTAAATTAATACGGTGCTTTGATTTCTAGTGGGGATGAACAAAAATTGAACATCAGAGGGAAATTGTGGGGAAAATTGATTTAGTGGTTTTCATGAAAGAATGGAAGATGTTCTGTGGGTTCCATTCATTAGTGAGCTGAAACAGACTACATATTGAGTGTGATTTGGGAGGAAGTCTTTACCAACGTGATAGACGGGTTAGGGTGTTTCATTATATATATTATAACCAATTATGCCCCGGAAGTTTCAAAAACAAGACAATGTCTTGTAATCTGCATACATGCCATTGTGCTTACTACATATATAGATCGGGCAGGGGCGGACCCAGGAATTTGACTGATGGGGGGCGAAAATAAAAAATGCTACATCATAAATAAAAGTACTTGAAATATGATACATATCTGATATATAAAAAATTGAAAAAAAATCTATTACAAAAATTAAGATTACTTTACTTGACTCTTACTTTACGTGTTTTCATATTGTTAAACTTATCTATAATTAAATCCGTAATAATCACCTACAAAGAGCATGAATTATTTCATGACTAACATGATTTTAAAAATATTATTCATAGCAAAAATAAACTAATTAAAATTAACTATTAGTTATTATCTATATTCCCATAGCCATCTTTTAACAAAACTCAAAACTTGCCCAAAATCCTAACTCTAAAATATTCTCTAATTAGTATAAAAGTAGTATTATTAGAAAGATAAAATCATGTATAAGAAATTTCATGAAGGAAATTTAATAAAAAGAAGTGATTTTGAGTACTTTATTGATCCTCAAAATTTGTCTTAAGCTATTGAAAAAAAAAAAGGCGAACAAGCCGCCAGCAAAAGGAAGAAGAGACGATTCGTTTTGAGTAAAAATAAGTAGGGTTGTGGATATATTATACGTGAGCCCCACCTTTTTATTACTTTTTTTTTAATATATACGATAGGATCGAACTGAATAGTGGGATGCTCAGTTAATATACATATATATATCAAAGCAAACCAATTGTTGGATGCTTAGTTAATTTTTTTTTAAAAAAAAAATTTGGGGGGGGGGGGCCACCTGTGTCCGCCCCTGTTTCTAAGTGTTTTGAATTTGTCATACAACCATTTCAATGGACAAATTCCACTTGGGACTCAGCTTCAGAGTTTTGATGCATGGAGTTACACTGGAAATCCTGAGCTTTGTGGAGCTCCTCTTCAAAAGAACTGCACAATACCAGCAACAAGGCAGAGCGAGTTGAAGGAAATGGATGATAATGCCTTTTTGAAGTCATTGTATCTTGGAATGGGAGTTGGCTTTGCTGTGGGATTCTGGATAGTTTGTGGTTCTCTATTTCTGAATAGGGCATGGAGACACACTTATTTTCGATTCTTTGATGGCATGATTGATCGAATCTATGTCATTGTGGTCGTAAGGCTTCGAAGATTTTGCTGAGTTGCAATATGCTAGCTACAGCTCTAGGTTGGTTATAAAGCTTTTTTTTTTTTTTTTTGTCAATTTAAATTCAAATCTTTCTTTTAAAATAATTTTTGTTTCTAAATATACTTTCATTAATGTTGTGATTTCATAACCAAAAACATGTTTTTATGAGTTAATATTTTTCTGTTAGTTACTTCCTAGATTAAATGCATAATATATGTTAAGGCTTTGTTCATGTATTATTGCAAAGACTAATTTCAGCCATTTAAAACGAATTAAATTACTTATTTTTTATTATAAAAAAAATTAATTTCCCAAATCTATCTTTCAAGTATTCAAATGTCTAAATTAAATTTAGGCTAAAGTATACTTTTAGTCCTTTAAATTTTACGTAAGGCATACTTTTTAGTCCCTTAACTTTATAAAATATGCTTTTGGTCCTAAAATTCTAACACCGTTAATGTTGCTAACGGAAAATGTTGACTCAATGAACTCAAGTGATGACTAATGACGTGTAATTACACAAATTTTATATATTCTTCAATTTACTCATATTTTAAATTTAAGTTTAATAGCATTTAATTATACAGTCATCATTTAAATTTATACCGCTATCACTTGAGTTTGTATTTTCCGTTAGCAAAATTAACGGTGTTAGAATTAGAGGACCAAAAGTATACTTTATAAAGTTAAGGGACCAAAAGTATATCCCATGTAAACTTAAAGGACTAAAAGTATTCTTTTTTTTTTTTTTTTTACAATACAAAGGCAAGCAAATAGCTTGATAGGTACAAAGCGTCTGCTAATTAGATGACACTATTGTGGTTCTGGGAGACTTCACCACATTCCAGTTTAAATAACTCCATACAAGCAAAATGCTGAGTCAATAAGACATTAAAATCTTGATTATTCTCCTGAGCCATTCGGGCTAAATAGTCGGCACATCTTAGTCCTTCTCTATAGACATGAATGATCTCAAGGTCCCAATTTGAAAGGATAAGGGATCTTACTTCCTGAATCTCATCTTGCAAAGGATGTACCTGTCCACAATCAATCAGGAGCAAACACATAGCTTCTAAAGAATCTGTATAAAGCTTAATCTTCCTTAGTCCCAACTATTTACAGAGTAGAAGACCCGTAAGGATAGCATGGATTTCCGCAGCAGTTGGGGTAAAGTGCCCTAACTTCCGTTTAAATCCACATATCCAGTTGCCTTGATGATCTCTAATCACTCCCCCACAAGCTGTCTGGCCTCTAGCATTATGGGAGCCATCCACTTCCAAACGCACAAATCCTGAAGAAGGGGGGCACCATCTCGCTTCTGATCTATCTGGTATCTGAAATAGCTTATGTTGAAAGCGTCCATTTTCCACTCCCTCCATTAGATGCAATGTACATCGGTGAGCAATTGTTTTAGGGTGATCACAAATGCCCTCAAACACCTTCTTGCACCTATTCTTCCAGAGAAGCCAGCATATAGTACTAAACGTCTGGTGCCAAGGCCACCTTGCAACAGATCTACTTCCTGGGTTGTTCTGCATGTTCCACACTACTACAAAAAAGCTATTTAACGTCCTATTTTTCCCCCCTTCAGCGTCCTTTTTTGTAGGGACGTCTATTTAGGGGGCGTAGAAAGTACAAGGCTTTCGGCGTCCTAGAAAAGAATAGGACGTCATATTTTAAAGCTTAAGGCGTCTAAGACCTTTTAGGACGTCAAATTGTTTTTTTTTTTAAAAAAAAAAAGCCCCAATCCAGATCGATCTCCACCACGACTTACCTTGACCTTCACTGCTATCCTTCCCTTCGATTTGGTGAATCGAACACAAAATGGTGAAATTGCATAAAACAAAAAAAGGGAGAGAGCATTCACATTGCAGATCACACATTCCAAATATATATAAACACACACTGGAGAAGGAAGAAACACATATTCGAGATCTACATTCCAGATCCACAAATTCCAAATATATATAAACAATCCAAAAATCAAAATCATCCTAAAACAAAGAAATAAAAAAGTTTCAGAGGAGAAGGAAGAGCTGTACAGTGCAGATCGAACTTGGGATGACGATTGATCTAAGAGCTAGCGACGACGGTGAGCGAGCGACGGTGATGAGCGAGCGACGGTGACGAGCGACGACGGTGAGCGAGTGACGGTGAGCCAACGAGGGATGGACGACTATAGAAAGGGCATTCATTAATTATATGTACCCATTTCATAGCAATTTCTTGAGAAAAAAGTAATTCAAAAGCAATGGGAACAGTTTGAGAGTCTTGAGACAAAGTTAATTAATTAATTCAATTATTTTACTATCTCTACATGGTAAAAAAAAAAAAAAAAAAGCATGCTAAGTCACTTTTTCTTAAAAAAGGGTTGGAAAACATACGAGAGAACAAATGGAAATGAAGCTAACTAACAAGGCGATGGAAGGAGAAGCAAAGACTGAATAAAGCCTTCAAGTTTGATTCTTTTTAATTTATTATCGTGGTCACCAATAATTACGATCAATCACTGTTGGATGGTGATTTGTACTAATGTCAGAGGTCAGGCTAATAATGCTCTAAATCACGTGTTCTTTGGTGGTTTGCTTTCCAGCAAGGAGTGTGCTACACTTTCAATTATGAATGGTTGTGTGGTTCCTCCATGTCCATGTCTGCCGCGCCATTGAAGTTTAGGTTTGTCGCTTCCACAAAGTAAAGTCATAGTAGTAGTACTTCCTCTTATATTCTTGTGTCACAAATTAATAATTATATTTGATCATATTTATAAGGCACTTTTTTATTTTCAAAGTACGTTAATTATTATTTTTCCATGTATGCCAATAATTAATAAGAGCAGTAGGTGAGAGTAATAATTAATATAATATCATAGTTTAGTGTAATTAGTAGGGGTAATATTGAAAGCTACTTAAATTGTAGGACAACTTTATTGACTTTAATTGTTTTTATTGGTTTGTGAGAATTGTTAGTTGTGCCTTATAATAAGAACCAGAAAAAGTATGTGACATCCAATGATCCCTCTTTCTCACTTTTTATTCTAACTTTTATAAACTTAAAAATTTTAAGATAAGATGACAGTTAAACTATAAATGTGATTTATGATCGACAAGTAGATATGTCTATTTTGACCGATTTGGCTCACATCCTCTTCCCTTCCTATCCTCTTCTTCATTCAACCGTTGGATTAAAATCTGAACGGTTCAGATTTAATCTTTTATAAAAATATTGAAAAAATATTAAATTATTAAATAATATTTTTAAGATTAAATCTGAACCATTCATATTTCAATCCTACGGTTGAGATGAAGAAAAGGATGAGAGCCAATCCCTTATTTTGATAAGTTATAGAGTAGCGATTAACATGAAAAGATACGACGTGGAAGATAGATCAAAGCAAATATAATATATTATTATATGGATAAAACAAAGAAAGTAACTTCATCTATAAATAGAGACTCTATGGGGTCACTCTTGTGCCACGGTCGCTACTTGAAGAATTAAGAGCAATATTCTCTCTCGAAGTTTCTAAACCTCTCCCTTGGGAAGGGATGTAGTTTAACGAGGAAGCTAATTTAAATTTATTTTTGTTTGACTCTTTATGAATTTTTATTTATGAATACCATTTAGTTTTTCTTTTAATTATATTTGTTTTTCTTGTTCTTCACATGATTTGCTTTGGCTGGCCACAAATAAAATCTAATATATATATGGGTAATCTCAATGAATTAGGAAGTAAAGGGAGAACCTAAATCTAGAGAAATAGGCACAATTTATTTAGGCTAGGGATATTTATAGATATTTGTGATGATAAAAACTATAGCTTCATGGTTTAATTAGTTGTGTAAGTGTCGTAGGAATGAGTTCAGTTCAGCCCTAATTAAAAAGGGACTAATAATTTGAGAGAATATCAGGACACTTTAGAAATAGTTTGTCACTACAGCTAGTTAAAGAGTCAACTCAAAATAATAGAAATTAGCAACATGTGGGTCAAATCTTGAATCCAACTCTTTAAGTAATTGTTATATTCTCATCCTTATTTTCTTCTTATTTAAAACTCATTTGAATTAGCAAATTACAATCTCACTGTGAGTACAACCCCATAATACTCTGGGATTATCAGTACGTTGATCCTGTGCACTTACAGGGGCCATCAGATATAAGCAATGGCATTCGTCTTCCTCCTTCATCCAAGCACCATTATTGGTGTGGGCTTTATATCTCTGCAACTTCTAATGGGGTTTAACTAGGGTTAATTATTTATGTGGACAATTAAAACATGTGGCAGAAGCTGATTGGATACCTGGACTTACTTAACCTAATTAACTTGTCTTAAGTTTTGTCTATATATATATCCTAAACGACCAAAAGTATTGCATTTAAAATGAATCAATAACTATTCATATATAGGCACAAGTATTAGTTGAAACTTGAGAAATTAATATTTGTTCATGTTGAGAAAATATTAAAGTATGTAAATAAAAGTGATACCAATAAATGAAGTTATAAATATTGTAAGGCCCATTATCACCGATTTGCAACTCCGTCATACCCTTTTTTTTAATAAGCAGATGTATTTTTTTTTTTAGACAATCTTATTCAAAACATTAACGGGTAATAAATATTATACATTTTCTAATAGGAATTTAAATATTGGTTTGTCAAGTTCAGTAGTGGAACCATAAATTTTTTTTTAGCCTGATCAAAAAATAAACATATTAAACTATTTACTAAATAGTATCACATAATATTAAAAATACAAATAAATAACAACCGACAATTATAAATCAGAACAAAATATAAGGTGATGCTAACATTTTCTGTAGGTATCTCAAACAAGAATTTTACTTTCCTCTCACAGTCTAATGAGTAATGAACCAAACATTGTCCTTACAGAGAAGATAAGAAATTAGCTGGGGCCAAATTATTGGCCAAAGTAAAATATTATATAATAAATACACATATATACTAACAAATATAATAAATCATTTAAAAAAATGATAGTTGATATATTATCTTTGTTTTAGATTTTGTGTACAATAAATAATATTTCCAAGAAAAATAAAAAGTAAAAATAAATAAATCTAGACTATCCAAAAGTTGTGCTCATCAAAGATTATGAGCATTAAAAACTGAATCCATATAAACAAGGGAGAATTAGATCTAAAGACACTACTACAAAATATAGCTTTTACTTCTCTAATTGGCGTCCTATTTTACAAAAAGGAAGTAAAAAATAAAGGCGGTGGCATTCTTGTAATTATATGTGAAAAAAGTTGACTTTTGGCATCTAAGTTTCTAATTTAGACGCCAAAAGCATCACTTTTGACGTCTAAATCTAAAACTTAGACGCCAAAAGTGATTCAAAAAAAGAAAAAGTGTGGCGCCAAAAAAAATCACTTTTGACGTCTAATTATGTAACTTAGACGCTAAAAGAATCACTTTTAGCGTCTAAGTTTCAAACTTAGACGCAAAAAAGTGACTTTTTTTACACCCACAGAGCCTAACTCTTTATTTATTTTTTTTTAATGTTGAAATAACCCCTGGCGCGGGATTGATCATTTGCGCTCCTGACTCTTTAATTTTTTTGTTTTAATATTGAAATATCCCCCCGCGGGATTGATTATTATTCGCTCAACCTTTCGTTTCTCCATCTTCTGCGCTCCATCGGCCTCTCTCATCTCCATCGCCTTCTCTCTTTCATCTCGCCGGATCTCAGCCGACACCATCAACTTCATCATCTTCCCAACTCCCGTAGCTCGCCGAATCTGCCTGGGTCACGATGAAGCTCGACGGATCTGCCTGGGTCACGATGAAGCTCGACGGATCTCCTGGGTCGCGATGAAGCTCGCCGATCTTCTTGGGTTGCGATGAAAGTCGCCGGATCTGCCTGGGTGGCGATGAAACTCGCCGGATCTGCCTGGGTTGTGATGAAACTCGTCGGATCTGCGGCCTGGGTCGCGATGAAGGCGTCGGATCTCCGCCTTGCTCTGCCAGACCAAACCCTCGGATCTGCCTGGGTCTCGACTCAGAACCTGTCGTGTACCTCCGTCGCTCACCCTTTCATCTCTGATTTTGGATCTGATTATGTTTCTCTACCCTGTGCCTTCTTTGTGTTGGGTGCGAATCTGATTCTGATTTTGGATCTAATTCCATTTGTGAGTCTTTTAGTTCTTTCAACTTCATTTGATTTGGAAATATTACCAAGACTGTAGTTTGTAGTTTATGGCAGCAAAATTGCCTCTTTTTACTTGCCATTTCTTCTATACTGCAGCTTGTATTTCTAATTGTATCTAGAATTTTGGACTGAATTTTGGATCTATGATGTTTTTCATGTTGATTGTTGTTATGTTGTTCTTGTTATTAAACTTCTGATTCCTTTTCCACGGCCAACCCCCCGAACCTGAGGGTCGGGGGTTTTTTTTTTTTTTAAAAAAAAGTCATATGACGTCCTAAACATTTTAGGACGCCGAATGTAACATCCCGAATTTCGGGATTTGGAATTTGAATATTAAATGGGGAATTTAATTGTGGAATTTTTCCTAAAATAATTATGAGAATAATTATTTGAAATTTAAGCTTATTTTTCCCTTAATTAATTTATTTTGGGAAAAAGAATAAATTTAAGTAAGGAATAATTTAGGCCTAAAAATTATAGAATAAGTATTTTATGACTAGGAAAATTATTTGGGAAAGAAGAATCCTTACATAAAATCAAGGATTTATTTCTAGCACCTATATAAGATTATTCAATTTTGCAATTAAATAAGCAATTTGGATTAAATACTTTAACCCATTATCATTCATTGGCCCATATATTTAGTTGTGCAGAACCATTTAAAATGAAGCAAGCCACGTCCATACTCCTGCAATAACCATTAAAACACACAAAAGAAAACCCAAGCCCAATAGCCAACACGTGATATAACAACTAAATCTATATATACCTATTCCTCTAATATCCAATACAACTCAAACACGGAAACACAGAGGTGGTGACAGCAGGAGATTAGCGAGAGATCATTTGTTTCTGCCATTAGAAATAACCCACTGTACACGCAAGTGCAGACCAGCAGCACCCATGCCTCTTGTATCAGCAACACAGACCCCTCCACCATACCTCTAGAGCCCAACGCCACCTCCCCTCTCATTATAAACCAAGCTGCAAACTTGCGGCAAATCAAGAAAGAAAGAGACCGGGAGTTGTGTGAGAACAAGAGGGAAGATATAGAAGAGTTCTTCATTCTCATATTTCTTCACCATCGGAACATGAGAGCCAGAGAGTATAAATTCTTCATTCTCATC
The DNA here is from genome assembly GCA_025563575.1 of Acacia pycnantha. NCBI lineage: Eukaryota > Viridiplantae > Streptophyta > Magnoliopsida > Fabales > Fabaceae > Acacia > Acacia pycnantha. Next base: position 47,154 of record JAMWYP010000031.1, on the reverse strand, counting down.
CTTTCGGTCTGTTTAGAAACAGAAAACAGAGTGAGAGGCACTGTCGGAGGGGAGGGGGATTGAGACACTGGAAACTCAAAAACTAAGGTGAGTTTTTTGAGCTTCCATCCTTCTAAGTTTTTGGTCGTTGATATTTTTTTCATGGGTGCTGGGTAGTATGTGTATATATATATTAGGAAACCAAAAACTTGTTCTTGAAGTGTGTGTGTGTGTGTGTGTGTGTGTATGATGCCGTGCATGTGAAAGGAAAAGGAAAAAGAATAGGATAGTTGCTGTCAATGTAGTGGCTGTCATATAGTGTTGTGTATATATAAAGACATGTGACGCTGCTCATAAGAAAAGAATAGAAAAAAACAAAAAAAAAAAACTGATATACATATAACTATACACACACTCACGATGAGTATAAAGATATATATACCTGATCCTAGTCATAAACTTTAAGAGTTAGAACCTGGTTCTCTTCTCTGGATTTTTAAAAAGAAGATTAAATTCTTCATTCCATTCTGGATTCAAGCATTTGTGAAGATGGGAAATATATAGATATAGATATATATATCTATAGATATATGTATCACTGAAGAAATACAAATATATAGATATAGATAAACTTGTGTTGAATGTATTAAAAAAAAAAAAAAAACATATAGGTATATGAAGTTACATTGAGAAGATGGGAAAAAGGCTTACTGTCATTCTTAACGCTGCATGTGACGCAAAAAGAAGGAGGAAAGCACTGCACATATATATATTAACTTTGGGAGTTGAGTATATATATATACTTATGCATCAACGTTGCACATAGTATTCATTTATATATATATATTTACGTTGGAAACCATAGGAAAATAAAGAAAATAGTAATAAATACAATAATAATAGTAGATATGATAATAATAAATAAATAAATATTGTTATTATTATTAGTAAAAAGGGAATAAATAATAAAGGGAGTTATTAATTAATAATAAATAAAATAGTGTTATTATTAATTAATAATAATTAAAAAGGGTATAAAGGGAGTAACAAATCCATCAGGGGTAGAAAGGTCAATAGTGGCAATGACATCTCTTAGGATATTATTTATAAGGAAATAATACGGTGATACTATTATAGGATGTCAGGAAAGTCGGAATCGGTACCAAAATGTGAAAGTACCGCTAGCTACGCGGACTAAGGTACGGACGCGTCATCGTAACTTTAACTCTGATGTGTCTTGTATACTTATATGTGATGAGATGGTTCATAGAGTCATGGACAAGACTAGGTCTTGGGTCATGTACGTGGCTAAGACTCGGTCTTAGGTCACTGTTTATATACATTCAGCTTTGTGCAGGTTATAGTCATGATAATGCCGTAAGTATGCTTTCCTAGCGCTGAGGACACGTGATCGTGGCACAGGGTAATGTGCAGGCTATTGTTGTGTAGGACTTTACATACTGCTTGTGCTTATGTCCTGTCTGTGTCACAATGTTGTTGTGTAGGACCTTACATACTTTTCTTTGTTATGTAATGAATATCATCATATATATTGTTTATATTTGAGCATGAGGTTAAGCATTACTCGAGATTCAATGGGTATTGAATCTCGAATTTACCCTAGCTTCGGATCTGGAGGATCGGGAGCCGGAGAAAAGGGTAAGCAGCACGCGTAAGGATTCAGCCGGAGATTTTATTTTGGGATAGTATTTATGTATAATTTTTTATTAGTCGGATAATTGTACTACTAACTTGCCGACCGGATACACCGCAAAGAACTTAAGTTGTATCACGCTTATATTCCTCCGGGAATTCTAATTAACCAAAGATATGTCCGGGCATATGTTATCGCTTACTCATTCGTCCAAATGTTAAGCATGCTCTCTGTTGTGACTTACTCTGATCTGTTAACGCCTTTACTCTGATAATTTCACACCAATTAGTCTAATAAGAGATTTAGGATATAAATGGACATCATAATGGACGTAGGAATTTGGGGTGTTACACCGAAAGTCTGAACTTACGGCGTCTAATTAAAAATTAGACGCCGTAAGTTCCGCCTACAACGCCCCCCAAATAGACGTCCCGCTGAAAAAGGACGTTAAATGTACCGAAAATAGGACGCCGTATCCCTATTTTGTAGTAGTGAGACCACTAACAGTTGGCATTAGTTGACCCAATGACTGGTAGGTACTAGGTATTAGTGTGATTGTTTTTTTTTTTATCCCATCCGGTTCATTGGAACCTTCGATTTCGACTAATCTGTATTTCACCCCGCGTTGGGCCCACGGTCGTGGAGGAAGAGCTTACAGCACCATTTTCTCCATTTCCACACCTCGAACTAAGAACATGGTGTTGAGAAAGCAAATCCCTTACCACTTGCTTTCAATAGTTGTTGGTATTAGTGTGATTGTTAGGCAAGGATAACTGCAGCTATGGTCCACAACACCGGGTAATTTTGTGATCCAACTCTACTCATTAAAGACAAGCTATATTATTAAAAAAAAAAACAGTAATGGCATTTTTCTATATTTTTTTGCCGGAAATAATTTTTATTAAAAATAAACTAAAGTTCAACAAAAAGGAACCAAATAAAACTCAACAAACAAAAGGCCAAATCTCCCCAAACAACACAGGTCCCTAATACTAAACAATACCACTGTTACAAATTCTAATCCTAAGCCAAAGGAAAAAGGCCAAAAAAACACCAGTAACCATGCTCAAAACGGCAAAGAGTGACTTATATTGTGGATTGAAGAGAGTAAACTTCTAAAGAAAAATGACAATAGGTCCCAATTGAAAAAAATAATATCAGAATAGTTCTACAACTTATTAATGGTAGCTCATTCACTTGTTAATGATGGCTCTTTTACTTGTAATTAATAAGTTTGTTATATGACTTTTTTTATATTATTTTCCTTAATTGGGATATTTGTATCATTTTCCCTACCTCTAAAGCCTAAATGCACTAGAACTGATTTTAAAAAAGGTCAAAGAAATAATTCTAGCTAATTGGAGTCAATTTTTCCTTTTTTCGGATTTCAAAAATACGCAATATCTACAAAGATCAAGAAATTTGGACACTCTTTTGAAAACTCTGCCCAACATGGTTGAAGTGGCCTTTCCTAAAAAGAGGAAATCGCACTCAGTTCCAAAGGACCAGAAAAAATAGCAACAAAATTCTTATAATAGATTTTCCTATCAAAAAGTTTCTTAGGGATTGCAGTGAAGCAAATTCTGAATGTGAAGTTACTTTTTTGCCCTTATTGATTAAAAAAGGAAAAGAGAAGCAGTGATATATTATTAAATGTAGATACTTGTCAATCGTTACTCTATAACTTATTAAAATAAGGGATTGGCTTCCATCCTCTTCTTCATCTCAACCGTTGGATTGAAATCTGAATGGTTCAGATTTAATCTTAAAAATATTATTTTAACAATTTAATAGTTTTTCAATATTTTTATAAAAGATTAAATCTGAATCGTTCAGATTTCAATCCAAAAACTAAGTGAAGAAAAGGATGGGAAGGAAAAAGGATGTGATCCAAATCCGTCAAAATAGACATATCTACTTGTCAATCATAAATATAATTTAACTGTCATCTTATCTTAAAATTTTTAAGTTTATAAAAGTTAGAATAAAAAGTGCAAAAGAGGGATCATTGGATGTCATATACTCCTTTTGGTCTTTATTATAAGGCATCAATTAACAATTTTCACAAACCAATAAAAACAATTAAAGTCAATAAAGTTGTCATATAATTTAAGTAATTAATTTCTAATATTACGCCTACTAATTGCACTAAACTATAATATTATATTTATTATTACTCTCACCCATTACCCTTACTAATTATGGGCATACATGAAAAAAAATAATTAACGCGCTTTGGAAACAAGAAAATTCCTTATAAAAATGATTAAATACAATTATTAATTTGTGCCTTATAATAAGGACAAGAAGGAATACTCTACTGTGACTTTACTTTGTGGAAGCGAAAAACCTAAACTTCAATGGCAGACATATGGAGGAACCGCACAACCATTCATAATTGAAAGTGGCGTAGTACACTCCTTGCTGGAAAGCAAACCACCAAGTTTAAGCTTGTTAAACTGATTTTTTTCGACATAAAAATATCCAAACATAAATCATTTTAAAAGTATGACAAATTTATTGAATAATAAGTAAGTTGTAAAAAATAAAATTTTAAATTTATTGAAAGCAAAAATTTATAATTAGGAAATTAATTAACTTTGTAATATGGCAATCAATTTAAGAGTACGACAAAAAATTTGAAAATATATGTCAAAATTAATTTTTTTAAGAGATATGTAATTAAATCATTATTAAGTACCGCCTTCGGTCCATAATCTAAAAGTACATATAAGAGAGTATTAATATATTACTCTATCTTTTACATTATTCATGTTTTTAAATAGGGATTGATTTGAAATTATTTTCATTTCTAATAAATTTAATAATTTTAAAATATAATTCCAATTAAATAATTTAATGGGAAATTTTCTATTTGTTGATAGTTTTTTATGTTTTTGTTTTGATAAAACAAAATGAGGAGTGTGACCCGAAAAAAAACAATCTAAAGGACCCCGTTCCTGCACTCTTAAATTAAGTACTTTTAGATTTAAAAATAAACAAGGAAGAAATGTTTGTTCACACACACACACAAACAAAAACATAAATAATTTTATATAAACAGTACAGTTTTTAAAAAAATAATTTTATGTTCTACATTAACTATATATAAAATATTAAAAAAAATTAATTGAAAACACAAAAAAATAAAAATCAATTAAATCCCACTGAAATAATCAAATTTGAAATTAGGTCATGCCTACCTTCAATTTTCCTTTTTAAGTAGGAAGGGGCATCCTAGCTAGTGTTTTAATACTAACATTTATAAATATTTAATTTGGCATCTTATTCTTGGGGAAAAAAATTAGGCCCCTTATTTTGATTAGGATTTTATTAAAAATTAAGTGTGTATTCTGGATTTAGTTGGATTTTTTTTAAAAAAAAATTAAATACACTTTCTGAATTTTAATAAGGTGGTTATAAAGGATTTATACATAAAATCGAAAGGAATATAGTTTTGAAAGTTGTCAAGTTTTTTGAAAAGGAACCGAAAGAGTATAAATGCATTTTTCTGCTTAGCGACATTGAATGTAATTTGGGGCAAAGACGTGATTAAGAAGGTTGGAAAATTTTCGAGAAAATGTCAAGAAAAAGACAATCAAAAGAAAGTAAACTATACAAATATATATTTTATTTTGAGGAAATTACAAAGATATTTTCTTCCATCTTTGAGAATAAATGTAAATTCTCAAATTTTGCTAAAATAATTTTACAAACACTCATTTTATTTTTAAGTTCTTTTATAAACCTTCATTAAAAAAATGTTCAATTTATAGAGCAATAGTTTTCACTAAAATACTTTTTAAGAACAATTTTACCCTCATGTATACTTTTAAAAACAGTGCAATTTTAACAAAATTAATATAAAAAAAAGCATGTAATTCAGCCTAGAAATAATGGAAAATCCATCTTAGGCCCATTTTAGCAAAAAAAAAAAATCAAAAAAGGTCCAAGAAAAAGTCACATGTCAAAAAAGGCCCCAGGGCCTTTTCTTGTTTTTTTCCATAAAACGTTAGTTGTTAACGTCTACTAATATAATTGTTAACGGATACTGATTTAGTTGTTAATGGTACTGATTTAGTTGTTAGGATATTGTTGTGAATGCTACTGATTTAGTTGTTAACGGGTACTGATTTAGTTGTTAATGACTCTGATTTAGTTGTTAATGAAACTGATTTAGTTGTTAACGTTTTATGAAAAAATATCAAAAAAGGACATGCGACTTTTTCTTAAGTCTTTTTTTATATTTTTTTTTGCTAAAATGGGCCCAAAGGAAGATTTTCCCAAATAAATTGCCAAACATCAACTCCACCCCCAAATATAAGTAATCCTATTTGCCAGAGATCAGATATACAACGAATCCTTCACTCAAAGAAACCGTTTTGATCGTGATGATGCTTCGTTTTATATCACAAATGTGTCTTCTATTGTGGATGTTTCTATGTTCAGTGAGATTGAACACAATCAGTTGCTGCCATGAGAGAGATCGAAGTTTACTATTAATGTTCAAACAAGGCGTTGTTGATCCTTCCAACCGCCTCTCTTCTTGGTCTTCTCTCCAAGATTGCTGTCTATGGCAAGGAGTTGAGTGTGATGACGACAGAGTCGTAGGTCTTGATCTGCAAAGCTACAATAATTCGGAAACCTTGAGAGGTGAAATCAACTTATCTTCTTTACTTTCACTTGACTTTCTTGATTTGTTGTATTTGAACAACCAGGACTTTGAGCGCATAAGCATGCCGTCTATCAATAATTCCGTTGCAACTCATACTCATTTGCTACCAAATTCTTCTAAGCTTTCGGCACTGACTTTATCATACAATATTCATCTCCGCATTGATAATCTTCATTATTGGCTATCTCGACTTCCTTCCCTGACATTGCTCGATCTCAGTGGGATTCATCTTCCTAGTGCAACGAATTGGGTTCAATTATTGGCTTCTCTACCTTTGCAGACATTATATTTAAATGACTGTAATTTGACCAGCTCTGTTCTGTCTCTTGGATATGCCAATTTTAGCTCACTTTCATATCTGTATCTCGATCTAAATGATTTTACATTTGGATTACCTAATTGGTTGTTTAATCTTAGCAAACACCTTTCCTATGTTGGTCTCAGTCAATGCAATTTCAGAGGTCAACTCTCAGATTTTTCAGACTTCCGAAATCTGTACTTCTTAGATCTATCTTACAACAAACTCAGAGAATCAATACCTGATTGGATTGGTCAGCATGATAGTTTAGGTGTACTTGATCTATCTCATAACTCGTTTCATGGCTCTTTTCCTTCTAATCTCATTAACTCATCATCTTTACGATATTTAGATATTAGCTTTAATGACTTGAGTGGTGCACTCCCAAAAATCCTTGGCCATAATGAGTCTCTGGGAAGAGGTTTGGAAATATTTATGTCATTCAACAAATTCAAAGGACAGCTACCACGAGTATCACATACGGTCCGTGTTTTGGATTTAGCTAACAACTCATTCTCGGGACCTTTGTCTTCATTATTGTGTCAACACAGTGAGACTGACCCGTATACTTTGGAGTTTTTGGACCTATCAAATAATTATCTAACCCAAGAACTCCCAGATTGTTGGAGCAATTGGACATTTTTGAGTGACATATTCTTAGGGAATAATCAGCTAGTTGGCCAAGTCCCATTAGCGATGGGCTCATCATTACAATTTCTTAAAGCGCTAGAGCTACAAAATAATGGCTTTTCAGGTGATATACCTTGGACTTTACGTAAGTGCAGATTTTTGGCGTTGATCAACTTAGAAGGAAACAACTTTTCTGGAAGCATACAAACATGGATGCCCCAAAATGTGTCAGTTGTGAAATTGAGATCCAATCAATTTACAGGCACCATTCCACCACAGCTATGTACTCTCTCTAATTTGATTGTATTGGACCTTGCCAATAACAAACTTTCAGGATCAATCCCTCATTGTCTATCCAACTTAACAAGTTTTTCTTCAGTACTTGGTGAAATTTACTTACTCTTAAGTATACAGTTTATTCAACTGACACCAAGCTTTTTCGTGGATACATGAAAACTGATTTGCACACAAAGGGTCAACAATTAGAGTACCAAAAAGCTCTAAGGTTGGTGCGAAGCATTGATCTATCAGCTAACAAGCTATCCGGAGAAATTCCAATACAATTGTTCAAGCTCACCATGTTAAAATCCTTGAACTTGTCTAATAATTATTTGATAGGAGAGATACCAGAGCAGATAGGAGAGTTGACAGATCTAGAATCTCTTGATTTCTCTCATAACCATCTTCATGGGAATATCCCTCAGAGCATGTCTAGTCTCTCTTTCTTAAGTATGTTCTAAATCTCTCTTACAACAATTTTAGTGGACAAATTCCACTAGGGACTCAGCTTCAGACCTTTGAAGCATGGAGTTACACTGGAAATCCTGAGCTTTGTGGACCTCCTCTCCAAAAGAACTGCACATTGCTAGAAAAACCAGACAATAGAGAGCAGGTTGAAGGAAATGATGATGATGCTTTTCTGAAGTCATTGTATCTTGGTATGGGAATTGGCTTTGCTGTGGGATTTTGGGTAGTTTGTGGTTCTCTATTCTTGAACAGAGCATGGAGGCACACTTACTTTGGATTCTTTGATGGTGTGATTGATCGAATATATGTCATTGTGGCCGTAAAGCTTCGAAGATTCCACTGAATGAGAATATGTTACTGCCCCAGGTTGGTTATAAAGTTTTTTTGTCCATTTAAATTTAAAGTTATCTCTTATAATAACTTTTGTTTCTACACACATTCGTCAGTGTTGTAATGGTTTCATTTTTCTGTTAGTTGCATCATAAATGAAATGCACAATGCAAGTTCATGTGCTTGCTAAGGCCCTGTTCATGTGTTAATACAAAACTGCTAATTTTAACCATTTAAAATTAATTACATTATTAATCTTGTTGTGATGATTGAGTTAGAGTGAACTCATGTTTCATGGCTTTTTTTTTTTTCAAAGCAATAGGCATTTGATTTCAACTCGCGCTTGCAAATCAAAAGCTTCGGTTCTTGGCTCTTTGATTGATGGAAGATTGGATAAAGCTTCGGTACATGGTCGCAACTTCAACAAGTGTTCAAATGTTTGGGGTTGTACGAGTTTGGTGATGTTTTGTAATATGTGTCTATCATTGTGCTTACTCCTTGATTTGGTTGTTTAAACGAATTTGATTTGTCAGGTTCTTCTAAGATGTGGTATTCATGCTTTAGACAATTTCCCAAGTAGTGTTTGTTTGTGAAAACATGAGTTTGATTTGATGTATACTGTTCTTATTACGATGTTAATTATTTGTATACTGTGACATTTGATGCATATTTTAAAAAGTTAATTGCTAGTTCTAAAAGCATTTGGATTAGGCATAAAGAATATTGTACAAAGTTGGCATGTGAGTAATTTCCTTAATTAGGTCCCTTGAGTTGGGAGTTGGGACCCAACTTGAGAAGTTGTAAGAGCCAAGCAAGATAAAATGACCATCTTGCCCTTAACAGTCGATTTCTTGTAGACAAGGGCATCCTGGCAGAGATTTTTTGAGCCTTAAGATAAACTACTCCTAAACTAACTTCCTATATACATTAAGAAATACAGATTTTATATTGTAGTAAGATTATACGGTCATGTAATTTATTGCTACCTCCAACCTAAATGCAAAAGCTAGTTAAGAATGTTGTATTGTTATTTTAGTTTTAGATGTAAGACCTTTATCTTCTTTGACTCCTATATTTATTACTTCTTCTCAAGTTAAGGTCCATTTTTACTCACGAAGTTGTTAGCTAGGAAAGAACAATTTTGCCCCGAAATTTTTTTTAGGGTCCAATGTCACCCCAAAAATGTCAAAAGTGGTGCAATGTTGCCCTAACCATTAACAAGTATAAATTTTGACCATTAAATCCTCTGTTTGACTGACATGCACATGTGGCTTGTTGTGTTCGAAAATATACTTACCAACCAATCATTATGTGCCATCTCACTTAACTTAAAATTCTATTGGCACTCATTTAATAAATTATAAAAAAAAAAAAACATAAAATACCTAAAACACCATGGAGTAACAATTTCTGCTGCGGCATTTACCACTGCCAGAGAATCTACTCCTCGACGAGTATGGAAACCTCAAAGTCATAGATTTTGGTTTTAGCACTTTCTTCGATGGTTTGTTGCATACTACCTGTGGTACTCTGGTGGGTCACCAAAGATAATTAATAGAAAAGGCTACAACAGTGCTAAGTCGGGTATTTGGTCTTGATGTTATCTTATACGTCCTATCGCCATATTCTTACCATTTCAGGACGACAATTTGGTTTCTATGTACAAAAAGATTTACAAAATCGACTTCATATAACCTCCGTGGTTTTCATCAGAAGCTAGATGACTTATAGCGAAGCTCCTCGACCCGAACTCTAATACTCGAATTATGATTTCAAAAATAATAGACTCGTCGTTCCACAAGAAATCGATTCAGAAGAGCTTGAGCACAAAAACAGGGAAGGAATTTGAACTGGAATTAATGCAATGGTAATTTTAAGAAATCAACAAAGCAGAATCAGCCAGCGACAATGAACACGTTCCATTTGATATCGCTAGCAGAAGGTTTCCACTTGTTACCGCTCTTCTCGGAGAAGAGGAGGAGAAAGAGGAGATGAGGTCTCCTTCAATTTTTTCTCACTATTCTCCTCATTAAGAACCCCTTTGTCAGTTTTTGATCCTTTTCTTTTCTTCTTATCTACCACGGGTTCAATAGTCATTTCATCATCCTCATTATCCTCTTCTAAATAATCCCCATCTTCCTCAACACCTGACTCATCTTGACTGAGTTCGTGGCCTACATTATCATCCATTTACCGAATTTCATGGATCCTCCCCTTCTTTTTAACAACATTAAGATCCTTCTTAGCCCCATCTTTCACAATATCTCCATCCCCTTCCTTAACTTCCTCTTTGCTTTTAACTCCCTCAATGTTTAATTTCATATCAGGAATTACCTGATAAAGCGGCAACGCAAGTGAATCCAATAATTTCAAATGAAAAGACCATACAGAACCCCAACCTTCAGGCATGAGCTCCAAAATCACATTGATTTCCGCAGTCACATTAGCAACAATCTCGTTCCTTTCCATTGGCACTTTGGCAACGCTGACCACACTACACGTACCTGTCCTGAGGAACAAGAACGCCGACGACCGAGCCCTCTCAATCTGCTCCTTCGAATTTTTATGCTTCAAATCTACCGGCACAGGAATCTTCTTCTTCTTAAAGAACTGCTTACCCAACAGCCGGCTTTATCAGCGAAAAACAAGTGGTACAAACCACAGAGCTTCCGCTTAGCCTAGAAGGGGCGATAATTAGGCTGAAGCTTTGAAAGCTTAATAACTTTAGAAACTGGAATATTCTCCGATTTGATCTTCTTCTGCACGTCTTCTTTGGTAAGATTTGACTTAGGTCATGCGGAAGTGGGATCTTGTGGGCATTAACGCGAGACTTTGAAGGAAGTTTGTTGAGGGTGAAAACGAGGTAGACGAATTCATCGTCTAGTAAAATAGCTTTGGTTGCTTGATCACAGACTTGGAATTCTTCCATTTGAGAAGAGCATCAACGACTTGTTGCACAGTCATGGGGCTCACCTTTTCGACAGTAGTGGAATGTGCGGCTGTTGGGATCGCCATAGCCATGAGCGCTGGTTGTTTGAAGGTGAACTTGGGAGAGGCAGGGTTTGAAAGAAAGACTTGATTGGGTCTTCTCCAATTTCAATTGGATTAGTTATTTTCCCAGCTTCACTGTCCGTCATGAGCTTAGATTTAAATCTGATTACAGGGTTGTAGTGGTTAATTCTAAACCTTTGGTTCGAATAACTCACCCTAAGAGATCCTTTTCTTATCAACTTGCTTGGACCTTGGAGAATGATTTCAAGGACATTACCAAGGAAGCCTGGCGCGATAAGGATTGGCTCCAGGGTCTCCAAAGCTTTCACAATTCTGCTCTTGAATGGAATGATAATCGAATTGGTAACTTCGCCAAGAGGAAAAAAGAGCCGGTTCTTCGTCTGGAAGGTATAGGTAGAAGTAGGAGGATAAATTTACGGACTGGGCTGTTTAGGCTTGAGAAGCATCTTTGGGAGGAGTATCACAAAGTGGTTACGCAAGAAGAAATATCGTGGTTCCAAAAATCCAGAAGTAAATGGCTTCAAGGAGGGGACAGAAATACAAGGTTCTTTCATGCCTCTACTGTGATTAAAAGAAAGAAGCAGCGAATTGGAGCCATTCAAAATGAAGAAGGTCAGTGGGTTGAAGATCATGATACCGCAAAAAATATGGCTCATGACTTCTTCCTAAATCTTTATTCTCGTGACCCGAATGTGAAGGATCCTAGTGATTGGTGTTCTAATTTCCCGCTCATTGATTCTCATGTGTTGCATATGCTTTCAAGAAGAGTTACTAGACTGGAGATAAAAAATGCAACTTTTGCTATGGGTGCCTTCAAAGCCCCTGGTCCCGACGGGCTTCAAGCTCACTTTTTTCAGACTCAATGGAATATCGTCGGTGATAAAATATGTGCTTTTATTGAAGAATGTTTTAGCAACCCCTCTTCTATGACTAACATTAACAAGTCTAAGGTTGTCCTCATCCCTAAGGTGGATCATCCTGCTACTTTAAAGGACTCTCGTCCAATATCCTTATGCAATGTAAGCTTCAAAATCATTACTAAGGTCTTGGCGAATAGGTTTAAAAGTATTATGCCCCAGCTTGTAAGTCCTGAGCAATGCAGCTTTATTGCTGGCAGATCCAATTGTGATAACATTATCATCGCCCAAGAAATCATTCATTCTATGAGAATGAAAGGTAAGAAAAAAGGGTTTGTTGCCATCAAGATCGATATGGAGAAAGCCTTTGACAGACTTGACTGGGGGTTCATAAGAAACACTATTTCAGTCTTGAATTTAGACACTTCTCTCATTGATCTCATTATGGCATGTATCTCCACCTCCTCTATGTCTATCCTCTGGAATGACGATGAGACGCCGAGCTTTGCCCCCTCAAGAGGTGTTCGTCAGGGGGACCCTTTGAGCACGTATATTTTTGTTCTTTGCATGGAACGGCTGGGCCACCTTATTAAAGCCAAATGTGAGGCCCGGCGCTGGAAGCCATTTACTTTCAAAAGAGGGAGCCCCAATATCTCATACTTGTTCTTTGCGGATGATCTTATTCTCTTCGCTAAAGCCTCTGCGCATCAAATGGCTGAGGTTCGTAATGTCATGAAGAGCTTCTGTGAAGTCTCTGGGCATAGAATTAGTTTAACCAAATCCCGCATGTTTTGCTCTAGAAATGTCAATTTTAACAGAGCTCTGGAGTTAAGTCAGCTTTTAGGTATTGGTCTCACTTCTGACCTTGGGAAATATTTGGGGGTGCCGATCATTCACACGAGGGTTACGAAAAATACATATAACCCCATTGTGCAAAAAACACGTGAAAAATTGTCCACTTGGAAAAGCAAGTTTTTGACCATGGCTAGCCGCTCTGTTCTTATTAAATCTGTGCTATCTTCTCTGCCCAGCTATTGCATGCAGTCTACCCTTCTCCCTATCTGTATCATTAACGAGTTAGATAAGATCTCCAGAAACTTTCTTTGGTCTCAAGAAGAGGAAGTCAAAAAGATGCATCTCATTGCCTGGGACAAGATCACTAAAGCTAAGAAGCAGGGAGGGCTTGGTTTCAAGAATCTCCGTCGCCAGACTAAGGCGTTTATCATGAAGATTTGTTGGAATCTCTTGACAGATAAAGATACCTTATGGGCCCAATGCATATGGTCTAAGTACAATTGTGGTCAATCCCATGTGCCTAATGTTTCCAAAAAGAGGAATTCTTCCTCTGTCTGGAAAGTGATTGTCGAAGTGTGGGATAAGTTTTTTGCTGGGGTTGGTAGAAAGATCAATAATGGGACTGAAACCAAGTTCTGGCGAGATCCCTGGCTTCCCCTCAACCGCCCTCTCATCTCCTTTACTCAAGACCCTTCTTTGGTCAATGTTGATGAAACGGTCCGAGAGCATATTCTGCCCGATGGAAGATGGAACACCAATAAGTGGCGTGGCATTTTGCCAGCTTCAATCATAAATGCCATTCACAGGATGCGTACCCCTTCTAATAATCTCCCGGATGGTTTCACTTGGCGAGCTGCTAAAGATGGCTGCTTCTGTGTTAAATCAGCCTATCTCTACCTCTCGAATCCAGACCAGACGGGTGCTAACAGCTTCTGGGCCCTAATGTGGAAATGGCAAGTTCCGGAAAAAGTGAAAATTTTCATCTGGCAAGTTGGCCATGAGCGAATTGCCACTAATTCTCTCAGAGCTAGAAGAGGCCTCTCAAATGATAATCTTTGTCCTTTTCATTGTAATAATGAGGAAAATGTGGCTCATGTTCTTGATAGGGAAAAACTTTAAAGCCTATAACTCCGCAAGTATACGGGGCCATATCAAGTAATAAAGTGATGATAAAATTATCGTTCCCACAAGGACTTAGTATCACAAACTTCAGTTAGGCATTAATTTCACAATTTCGTTTAAGTTGAGAAAACTAGATTGAATTTAATTAAAAGAAAAGAAAATCAAAATAACAAACTACTAATATAATCGAACGCGCAACCTAGAGTCACTAATCCCTTGTTGGTTCTTAGATTTTATCCACACTAAACTAATTTTAACTTAACTTAATCAGTTAATTTAGAGTATTAATGTCTATAGATGCCTTCCGGTCCATCTATATACCTATCTTAATTAATTATGTAATGCCTCACACAACTAAATAAGACGTTTTCTAGAACGGGCTCACTCTAATTTGATTATGCAGAGCTTCTAGGTATATGCCTATCCTAGACGCAAATTAAATCAAAACCTAATTCTACATTAAATTTAAACCTAATTCCACATTATTTACTCTCATGGTCAATTTAGGATTCCCTCTTCCAAGTTCAACCCTAAATCCCCATAACATGCTTACTAGTGGCCAATTAATAAGCAATAGCAATAGATACAAGAATAAATAAACTGACATAAAATTAATCAAAAATAATCCAAGGGAATAATAACTAGAACCCAAACAAGTTCATAGGTTCTCTAGGTTGAAAAGGAAAATTAGCCACACATGGCTAAAACCAAATTCATAATAAAAGATAAAAATTCAGGTTTAAAGAATTAAGAGAGAGAGAGGAAAGAAAGCTTCTCCGTCGCCTCCATAGTCCTTCCGTCCTTCTACGGAGATGATGAAGATAACCGAAACTCTCTCTTCTCTCGCTCCTCCCTGCTTATCTTTTTGTGCGTGCGTTAATCCTGTGCGTGGTGCTCCGCGGATTCTGTTTTTTCTCGTTCTCGACTTGCGCTGATGTGTGCGTGCCGTGCACCTCTCCTCTCGTCTGAATGTGCGTGGTGTTCTAATATATATTGCTTGGCTGTGCCTTTCTCTGCAAATTCAATATATATTATATCTCTTGCAAGTGGCCTCCACGTCTCCATATCTTATCATCCAAATTCAAGATAACATCTTTTCTTCTTTCCCGCAGGTACGTCTTTTCTTGACAGTATCTTATATTATATAATTTAATATATAATATATTATATCATTTTCAATTTAATTTATTGCTTCTCTCCGATCACATAATATCTCCTGCATAATAAAATAGGATATCAGCAGATTTTCTGTTATAATATTCTTTTATCCTAGATTTAATTAAAAGATAGATTAATATATAAAATATAATTAAATAGGTATAATATTAATAAATTCAATCCAATATATCTCAGAATCTATACTTATTTAATTATAAAATATACACTTATCAAACTCCCCCACACTTAAACATTTGCTTGTCCTCAAGCAAAAGAAAGAGAATTAATTATCTGAAAAGAACATTGCTTATGAAATTCCTAAACAGAGAGCAGTTTACCACCACACTTAGATTATATCATCAAATCTTATTTAAGTTAATGTCTTATAAGAATAGGTCACTAAACCAATAGCCTTAAACAATTATAATAATCTCTTAACATCCCATAATCAAAGGATCAATGAATAATAAGAGTAACAATAAGATTAGTAGGAGAATATTACGCTACTTAACTTCTCCAAAAAATTCAAATGTCCCTACTAAACCAAGCTTTTTATTGAACTTAATAGGGATCCTCATAGTTTTTTTTTTCTTTCTTTTTTTTTCTTCTTGTTTTTTTTTTTGGTCTTGAGCCGTTGTAGGTTCCCTTTTGACGCGACCTTGCACATGGGTGATGCAGCACCGGTTACTCAGTTACTCCAACAGGCACCTCAAGAGGCTTTTAGCCCAACTCATAACCCTCTTGGACTTTACCGTTTGACGTGACCCTGCACATGGGTGATGCAGCACCGGTTACTAAGTCAAGTCTAGAGATGTCAGCGGAGTTGTTGTTTTTGTTTTTGTTTTTTTGTTTTTTTTTCTGAGTCATTTCCCTGAACAAAAGGTTTACTTAGCTAGCAAAGGTCATCATCTAATTTTCTAAAGAAATCACGTAGCAAAATATTCATAAACTAATAATCTGTTGATCCTATTACAAACTAATCTCTATTCTCATAGTCAACCTCAAGATTTCTACAAAAATTCAAGGCCGAGGGTCTTAATTGACACATTCTTGTCTATTTTAATTTTTTGACTTGATACTATTTTCTAAGATAGGGAAAGCTCAAAGTTAAGGTCAATCCTCAACAACGCTTAAATTTTTAACCAAAATTCTTTTCAATTGAATAAGGACGAGCAAAACTAAAGAAATCATATCCCTCCCCCACACTTAAATCAAACATTGTCCTCAATGTTGCAAAAATCAATAAAGAGGGAAAGGAACTAGTACTCCCCTGCTTTAAGTCTCTAACTCTGATGTGGAGTTCGTCTTTTAGTACCATCCATGATGTTTCAAATTTTTAGGGAGATGAGAGTGCTCAAGCAAGACTTTGCAGGTGCTCATCTTCAAACCTGAATAAAACTAAGAGAAAAACAAAATAGTAATAATAATAATAATGAATAATGCAAGAAAATCCTTGGGTTGCCTCCCAAGAAGCGCTTGGTTTATAGTCTTCAGCCAGACTTCTCAAAAAAACCACTAATCATAAGTATCAAACACCTCAATTACCTTATCTTCATTTCTTTTCAAGCAACAAGGTATCACACACAAAAACTGATCATTCAAGTTAATTACTTGTATTTCCTTAATCATAGACAATCTTGGAGTACAAGTATTCATTGAATTCAAATAAAGCACAACATGCATATCCTTGAAAATAAATTTATTAGCCTCCAAAAATTTAGAGCATCCCACAAAATCCATTTGACTCTCATCAGTAAGAGTCAACATCTCAATGGGAGAGTTATGAACAACAACTCTTGAGATATCCACATCAAATTGATCATTAAAATTACAAACCTTAGGCTCCACAATCGAAACCTCTTCTAGACATCCACTATTCTCACCTAATTCAATTTCAAGCTCACAATCACTTTCTACATATCCACAGTTTCATGTAATTCCACAGTTTCAACTTTCTCACAATAATCATTATCAGCATAAGAAGGGGTGATCAGGCTTAAGGAATTATCTTGCCCCATAGTCTCAAGGGTAGAAAGAATTTGACTTGTATATACCCCAATATTTTGGACACTTGACTCAATTCTAGTGACAATCTTCTTTTGCTCTCTACTCGATCTCTCTGATGCTTCCACACACTCCTCAAATAATCTTTCCAAATTAGATTTTTCCCTATACTCAATGGTGTGTTTTTCAATAGGTGGATAAGAGTAAAAAGGAGGGGTATTTTCATGAGAACAATAGACATATGGATCCTCAAACTTTTGTTGCTCAAAACTTTCACTAGGACAAAATGAATAATCAAAATAAGCTTGGTTCCTAGCAAAATCATCTCTCACAAAATGACTAGTTGTAATATACGGACAATGCTCATATAAATGACTCTCTCCACAAGAAGCACAAGACATGCAAACATATTGAGAAGAATCAACATATGGAATTCAACTATCATTTATGCTCATTTTATGTTGCCTAGATTCATTCAAAGAATTCAAAATAGCAATCAATCCATCTTGTGTAGAAGACAAAGAATTCATCTCCTTCTCAATATTAAGACCAGTTGGTTGCCAATTAAAATCCATTTTTTTAAAAAAAAATTCTAAAATAAAATATTTACGAACTCAAACTACTAATGCTCAATCAATTCTAACCAAGACAGTTGTGGCACACAAGTCCCCGGCAACGGCGCCAAAAACTTGATAGGGAAAAACTTTAAAGCCTATAACTCCGCAAGTATACGGGCCGTATCAAGTAATAAAGTGATGATAAAATTATCGTTCCCACGAGGACTTAGTATCACAAACTTCAGTTAGGCATTAATTTCACAATTTCGTTTAAGTTGAGAAAACTAGATTGAATTTAATTAAAAGAAAAGAAAATCAAAATAACAAACTACTAAAATAATCGAACGCGCAACCTAGAGTCACTAATCCCTTGTTGGTTCTTAGATTAATCCCTTGTTGGTTCTTAGATTTTATCCACACTAAACTAATTTTGACTTAACTTAATCAGTTAATCTAGAGTATTAATGTCTATAGATGCTTTCCGGTCCATCTATATACCTATCTTAATTAATTATGTAATGCCTCACACAACTAAATGAGACGTTTTCTAGAACGGGCTCACTCTAATTTGATTATGCAGAGCTTCTAGGTATATGCCTATCCTAGACGCAAATTAAATCAAAACCTAATTCTACATTAAATTTAAACCTAATTCCACATTATTTACTCTCATGGTAAATTTAGGATTCCCTCTTCCAAGTTCAACCCTAAATCCCCATAACATGCTTACTAGTGGCCAATTAATAAGCAATAGCAATAGACACAAAAATAAATAAACTAACATAAAATTAATCAAAAATAATCCAAGGGAATAATAACTAGAACCCAAACAAGTTCATAGGTTCTCTAGGTTGAAAAGGAAAATTAGCCACACATGGCTAAAACCAAATCCATAATAAAAGATAAAAATTCAGGTTTAAAGAATTAAGAGAGGGAGAGGAAAGAAAGCTTCTCCGTCGCCTCCACAATCCTTCTGTCCTTCTGTGGAGATGATGAAGATAACCGAAACTCTCTCTTCTCTCGCTCCTCCCTGCTTATCTTTTTGTGCGTGCGTTAATCCTGTGCGTGGTGCTCCGCAGATTCTGTTTTTTCTCGTTCTCGACTTGCGCTGATGTGTGCGTGCCGTGCGCCTCTTCTCTCGTCTGAATGTGCGTGGTGTTCTAATATATATTGCTTGGCTGTGCCTTTCTCTGCAAATTCAATATATATTATATCTCTTGCAAGTGGGCTCCACGTCTCCATATCTTATCATCCAAATTCAAGATAACATCTTTTCTTCTTTCCCGCAGGTACGTCTTTTCTTGACAGTATCTTATATTATATAATTTAATATATAATATATTATATCATTTTCAATTTAATTTATTGCTTCTCTCCGATCACATAATATCTCCTGCACAATAAAATAGGATATCAGCAGATTTTCTGTTATAATATTCTTTTATCCTAGATTTAATTAAAAGATAGATTAATATATAAAATATAATTAAATAGGTATAATATTAATAAATTCAATCAATATATCTCAGAATCTATACTTATTTAATTATAAAATATACACTTATCAGTTCTTAGGGACTGCGAGAGAGCGAAGAACCTGTGGAAGCAAATCCTAATGCCTAATTGTTTTTCCCAGTTCTTTGCAGGTAACTTGCAGGTTTGGCTTGACTGGAACGCAAAACATAGTCCTGGAAAGGGCCGCTTTCAGAATTTCTCGTGGCTGAGAATCTTTAGCTTGATGTGCTGGATTCTTTGGAAGACCAGATGTAAATTCCTCTTCCAAGGAGAAAACACGGATACCAGGGAGATGCTTCATACTTGCAATTATCTTCTCATGGAAAGTGTAACTAATCAATCCCTAACCCACCAAATTTTTCAGCTTGGCAGGGATGAGGAGAAGTCCTGGACTCCACCCCCGGCTAATGCGGTCCGTATTGATGTGGATGGCTCTGTGCGTTCCTAGCACCAAGCAGCTTGCGGAGGAGTGATAAGGAACTCCCAAGGCCATTGGCTGATGGGATTTCACAGGTCTCTCGGGTTTCGCTGTGTGACTGAAGCAGAGATATGTGCAATCATGCTGGGACTGCAAATGGGCTATCAGATGGGGTTTCAGGATATCTTTCTTTACTCAGATTCTCTCGATGCTGTCAACATCCTTATGAGGGACACCCACAGAGATCATAGCCTTAGTGACATTATTGGGGAGACAAGAGGTCTCCTGTTCAGGGATTGGAACGTAAAGCTCCAATACACTTCTAGAGACAATATCTCGTGTGCTGATTATATGGCCAAACAGGGCCATGATGCTCTCGTTGATGCTGATGTGACCCTTGTTCAATCGGTCCCTAGGGGATGCCTAAATATGTTTTTGAAAGACCAGCTGGTCTGCTTTTGTTAGCTTTCATGCTGTTCTGTTGTATTAAGGGCTAGGCTCTTATGATCTAGCCCTTTTCTCTTCAAGTTTAGCTTGCCTGTACTTCTCAAAAAAAAGAGGTATAGGTAGAAGAAGATGGCGAATCTTTAGAACATTAGGGCTTAATGAGAAATTGGGATTTTTTTTTTTTGGGCGGGGGTTATCGACTTTTTATTTTTATTTTTTATTTCATGTATTTTTTGTAAATTCTTGTACTTTTGATTTTTGCCCTTCATTTTTAAGGGCCTTGATGTTACAGGACAGTATGGGATCTTTTTTTTATATATATATATAAAGTATGGGATCTTAATCCCCCTCTTTGTTTCTTAATTAAAAGGCCATGCCCACTTTTATATCCAAAAAACGATGTAATTTTTTATACAATCATTTCATGTAATTTGATCTTGGGCCTTCTAGTTTATTTTGCTTTTTTGAGGGAAAAACCACATGCAATTGGACAGATACCAGGCTTGAGGCCCAAAGAACTGGAAGAAGAATTAATATTGAAGTTAGTGCGGAGAGATAAAAAAAAAAAAAAACAAGAAGATAAGATTACGGAAAGGGGCAAGTGTCTTATAATATGGTGAATTAAAGCTCAAATCTCTGTTGGGAGAGATACCTACATTTAGTACTTGACATGCCTCGAATAGGATTGCGTCCAATAGGATGATACATTTGATTAGCAAAAAACAAAAATAAACTATTAAAATATTTTATTACAACAACTAATTTCAACCGATTTAGAGGAATTAAATTATAAATATTTTATTCGATAAAAATATTAAAATGTATAACCAATCTAAATTTGTTACAAACGCGTTTTTGTAATCTCCATTTCAAATGTTGTAAGGCATGTGAAGACAGAAGCAGGATATAGGGCAATATTAAAAAGAAAAAACAAGTTTTTGGGATGTTGTTCTGTTGTGTAGAACACAAGTGTCTGACCTCAATGGACTAGGTAGTCAATATTGGATCGGTGGTGTAACACCCTTCATTTTACTCAACATAATCATTGATTAAGGGGTTGATTAACAACTAAGTAATGCTTCATCATCATTTACCAAAATAAATCACAGTGTGCAGAATGAGCCCTAACGTGACAATATACAATCATTCAACATATATCAAAAAGACGGAAGCACTACTTTCGGTAGAAGTAACCTAAGCTTCTGAGGTCTTCCCTGATGGACCCGCACGGGAACTATCACCTGAAAAATGTTGGTAACCATCAATCCAACTTATTACAAATACTAATATGTGCTAGTGAGGTGCTAAGTGGAATAATTTATATAACAAAGTATAAAAAAATATAATTCACCAATATACACGTCACAAATTTTCATGTCATGAATTCTGTATCAAAATTATGTATCACAGTTTTCATTAACACAATTTCCAAGATGCCTCATATCAATCCAACCGAACCGCCTTATTTCCTCCGACTAGACCTATGGGCTAAGTGACATCCATATTACTGGTTACTAAAAAGCTCACTGGTTATGTGATGGGGACTGACCAAAATCCTCAGAGCACATGTCACAGACCATGGGTCTTTTTCCCTCTTTGAACTAGTGGGGTGCGTAAGCCCTCTTTGAATTAGTGGGCCAGTCCTTCATTGAACATGTGAGACAATAGAAAGCCAACCATCGTGCACCAATGGAGGCCTCACCACATGGTGGAATAAACTACTTCATTTCTTCCCTAATTCAACCCTTTCCATAATTATCATAATAAATAACTCAACAGGAATTGTTTCAAGATTTACACACTCATATCATGTTATTTAAATAATTCTCATATACATGTCATAATATCTCAATTCCCAATTCTTATACATAAACAAATATATATATATATATATGAAGGGTGGAATATCACCTAGAGGGGGTGAATAGGTGATTACAAAATTCTTTCGCTAATTGCTCAGTCACCCACACAACAGATATAAATCAAGGCAAAGTAAAGATAGAGAAGAGGAGATTGACACAGAGAATTTATACTGGTTCGGTCCAAATCTTGACCTACGTCCAGTCCCCAGGATTTCACTATCTTACCCAGAAACACTCTGGGACTTCACTCACCCAGAAACACTCCGGGATTTTACACTTGCCCAGAAACACTCCGGGACTTACAATCACAATTACACACTCTGCAAGATGATCCTTCACTCGGACTCACTCCCCCTTACAAGTTGTAATTGTACTCCCTTACTTAAGGTTCCACAACCTTAAGATTTACAGATGATTAGATAATCAAATAGTGTTTAAACTCCTCACTGAGTAGATAAATGATAAACACTGAAGCTCTAAGTATCAAAGATACCGTACGAAGAAAGCGAAAGAATGAATAAACAGCTCAAGTGTTTTTCGTTTCTGCTTCTTGCATCTGTGTCCTAGTTGGCCAAGTCTTCATGTATTTATATTGTTTGGAGTTTCTGACCGTTGTAGGTGTACCCAGAATTTGAACTCAAGGAAATTCTTAGCTAATTGGAGTCTTTCTGCAAAATTTCCATTTCTGCGTAATATTCATTAATATGGGGACATTTCTGTTGGAGCTTTTAAAACTTTTGCCCATGATGCGGTTTTTCCTAAAATACTTTCAACCAATCGTGTCCTGTTGTTTTCTGACTGTTTGAGGATGGTTATCCACCTTTCCAGCATGTTTCCTATTCTGCTCTGTTTTTGAATAAATATGAGAATATTGAGTGATTCCATACTGATCCTGCACATACCGTTTAGCTTCCAGAACTCTGAACAAACTTGTTAGAAATACATTAATTTCGATCACAATTAATAATAAGAGGTACCCAAGAAGTAATCTGAAGCTTATTTAGAGATTTTCAGAAAGTTGCGTTTCAGCGTTTTTCAAAGTTCTGTCGAACATGACTCGAGTTATCATGACTGACTCGAGCCATTTGCTTCAAGAAATCATTCGAAGCTCTCTGTAAGTCATTTGACTCGAGTTATGTGTGTATGACTCGAGTTATATCAGTTTCCAGCGTTTTTGCAAATCTTGAACTGACAGATAATTTTCGAGGGCCATATCTCCTTGGTCTGAACTCCGTTTTGTCTGGTTCAAAGCTTTACTGAAATCCCTTTGAGTCTATTTTCATATTCCACCGATTTCAACTCATTTGAATTTTTAGTTTGTGAGATACACTCAAAACATTGAGGCTTGGTCATCAGTGTGACGGAAATTATACTGTCAATTTCAACACTTCATGGATCTCTCATCTGACCTTCTTTGGACTTGAATCTTATGCGAATAGAACCGTTTGGAAGTCTAGTTTCCAACAAAATTGGTTTCACCTCAATCGGACTTCTGGTTTGGAGGATATTGTCGAATTACCAGAGGTCGCCAGCTAAATACGCAAAACTGAGCTCAGCAGAGTTGCTGATATACATCTTGACTCGAGTTATGTGTGTATGACTCGAGTCAAACACAAAAAGAACATTTCTTGACTCGAGTTAATGATGCTTGACTCGAGTCAAATCATCCCAGATCACCAAAACACTGTAGCGAAGTGGTTAACTCGAGTTGCAACTCCATGACCCGAGTTATATCATCCCGAACCGATCTTTTGCTGATTTTAACTCTGAATTGATCCATTCCAACTTCCATATGATCTTGGAGACTTCTAGCATCAATCTAAGAACTTGAATAAAGATGTTCTCATTCCATTCAACAAGTTCTTCATTCTTTTCTTCATCTCTTGAACATTCTCCATAACTCAACTCTTTCTTTTTCTTCTTCTCTTCTGCTTGAGCTTGAACTCATCATTCTCAACAAGCACTATTCAGGTATACTCCACTATTGCTCAAATATGATAAAATTTCATTCCAACTTCGTTTGATCATAAAGACTTCTAGTATCACATATAGTGCAGATTCTTCTTTCGTTAGTCTCCTTTCTTGATCATTCTTCATTATTAAACTTTACATCTACATTATATATAAGAATTAGTCAAAGTAGAAGATAAATGTAGTATACAACTTTTTTGCTCTTAAGAATGACATTTATATAAGACATCATCAAAACTGATCATATCTAACAATATATATATATATATATATATATATATATATATATATATATATATATATATATATATATATATATATATATATATATATATTTTTTTTTTTTTTTTTCACGATTCAAATCATAAGGTCCCACAAGGAAATTTCTATTAAAATATTCATAATAATTTCACAAAATACTCACAAACAATATATTAGTACACATAACAAGTGGAAAGTGGTTATCTCTCGCCGAAGCTAACTATTATCTCACTGTTCCTAATCTCTCTGTTGGTTTGACAATTGTGGTTGAGATTGGATTTTGTAGTATGAAAATTATGTGTTTTAATTTCTTGTGGATGCTTTGAGATTATATTAATTAACATGTTATTGTCTAGTTAATGTGATTGATTTGTACCCTTTGACGGACTGTTATGTACTCAATTTCAAGAAGACTCATGTTGCATTATTCCAATTTTAATTGCACATCAAGTGGTTTTTAACAATTTCTCAAGAGGTACTAGTTAGCTATGTTTGTAGGAGCTACTATTAATTGAGAATATTGGACTCAAGTGTTATCTTGAGGTTTTCCTTCAAACTTGATGAATTTTAACTCCCATAATCTTTTATGAGCAATGATAGTCATTTCTTCATTACCAAGAACGTTCTTCATTCATATTTTCACTTCATCCATTTCATTCACTCATTCACCATTTTATAAAGAAAATACAAAAAATAATAGTTTAACATTTAATTTAATTGCATTCTTATTTTAGTTTATCAATTGAAAAACCCAAAACCAATTTTCCCCCTTGTTTTAATTGCATTTGCATGTCATTTAGATTACTTAGGATTCAATAAAAGGCTCCTCGAGAGAGAGAACGATCCTAGGTTTGCCTATACGCAATCCTTGGTTATTTTTTATTGTGGACCCAAGGCTAAAGACAAATGGCCCTCATCCACATACACCTTCCACATTTCTACATCTTCACTCTCTCCTTTACTTGACAGGGTTAATTTCATCACGAAGTCAGCCAATGCCTGTGACTTTATTGCATGCCGAGCTTCATAGTTGATATCGAATTTAGATAGTTCTATGACCTAACTAATCATTCTACCAACCAAATCCGGCTTATGCAGCACTTGTCGGATAAGTTGACTGGTTCGGATGACGATCTGGTGTCCTTAGAAGTAAGGGCGAAGCCTTCTTGCTGCGGTGAGGAGAGCAAAAGCCACTTTTTCCAGCTTCTGGTATCTTAGCTTCGAGCTCTGTAAAGCCTTGTTCACAAAGTAAATTGGTACTTGACCATTTTCTTTTTTCTTGACCAGCACCGCGCTTACTGCTTCTTCACCAACAGGCAAGTATAGGTACAATACTTCTCTGAGTTTGGGCTTGGACAAGACCGGTGGGGTTGCTAAGCACTGCTTTATCTTTTCAAATGCCACTTCACAATCCAAGTTCTAGCCTCCTTGTGCATCCTTCTTCAACAGTCTGAAAAAGGGGAGAGCATTTTCCGCCGACTTTGGTAAAAACCTAGTCAACGCTGCCAACTTCCCAGTCAACTATTATATCTCCTTTTTGTTCCTCAGAGCCTTCATATCCATCACGGCCTTGCATTTATCTGGATTAGCTTCAATTCCGCAGTTTGTTAAGAGCAATCCGAGAAATTTCCCAGCCGGGACTCCGAATGCACATTTAGTTGGGTTCAACCGAATTCGGTGTGCCCTTAACCTCTCAAAGGTTTGCTCCAAGTCTCGGATATGGTTTGTCGGGTCTTTTAATTTGACAATCATGTCATCGATATAGACTTCTCCATTCTTTGATGGTGTGGTTGATCGAATATATGTCATTGTGGCCGTAAAGCTTTGAAGATTCCACTGAATGGGAATATGCTACTGCCCCAGGTCGGTTATAAAGTTTTTTTGTCCATTTAAATTTAAAGTTATAATCTCTTATAATAACTTTTATTTCTACACACATTTGACAGTGTTGTAATGGTTTCATTTTTCTGTTAGTTGCATCATAAATGAAATGCATAATGCAAGTTCATGTATTAATACAAAACTGCCAATTTCAACCATTTAAAAAGAATTAAATTATTAATCTTTTTGTGATGATTGAGTTAGAGTGAACTCATGTTTCATGGTTGTTTTTCAAAGCAATAGGCATTTGATTTCAACTCGCTTGCAACTCAAAAGCTTCGGTGCTTGGCTCTTTGATTGATGGAAGTTTGGATAAAGCTTTGGTACATGGTCGCAACTTCAACAAGTGTTCAAATGTTTGGGGTTGTACGAGTTTGGTGATGTTTTGTAATATGTGTCTATCATTGTGCTTACTCCTTGATTTGGTTGTTTAAACGAATTTGATTTGACAGGTTTTTCCCTAAGATGTGGTTTTCATGCTTTAGACAATTTCCCAAGTAGTGTTTGTTAGTGAAAACATATGAGTTTGATTTGATGTATACTATTCTTATTACAATGTTAATTATTTATATAATGTGACATTTGATGCATATTTTAAAAAGTTAATTGCTAGTTCTTTTTTATTTCAAGATTTATATGATTCTGCCCGGTTTCTCCCTTACACCATACGCTAATAAGGAATGAAGACAAAAGCTTCTATAATAATTTATGGGATATTTTCTTTCTTTAAAAGCTAATGAAATGTATTTGTAAACAACCTCTAACTGAATGATTATTCGTATAGTGTGTGAAAAATAAATAGTGGTTACTTGATGTTTTTAACTTTTTAATTTGAAGTGTTCAAACTATTTAGTTTTGTCCGGTGTTTAAAAAAAAAAAAAAAAACCTATCTAGTTGTGAAAGTTGAAAAAGAAGATACGAAACGAAAATGACATGAAAATGAACGCATTTATGCTCCTTTTTTTTGGTTGAAAATACTAAAATAAATAAAATCTAAGATAATACTAAAAAGATAATGATAATAACAAGAAAATTTAATTAAATATCAATTAATTTAAGAAACATAATAAGAATCCTTATTCAAATAATTCTAAAAAATAATCATAAGTATCTAAAATAATCCTAATTAAGTCTTATCTTATATTTCAAAATTTCTCCCCTGTTTAAGGAATTCTCCTCGAAAGAGTTAAATTGTCGTTAATAAAATTCAGCCTGACATCTATGTCCTAATAAAAATTCACATTTTTTTTTAATTTTTTATTAAAGATACACTTCATTCAATAGAGAAACTAATATAGAAAATTCGCCGGTGATTTTTTGTGAAAATTATATTTTTTCTGTAGATATTGATGTTGTAAGTGCATTATTCATTTTTTAAATTTTCAAATACTTCCTATGTTGGATTTTAGTACAAACTACTGAGTTAGAAAAGCGAGTTTTTATGTCGACTTAGAATATAATATTCCAAAAATTACATTAGAGGCATCTAACCTATGTCCTTTTTTAAGCCAATATTGTAAAACAGAAAAAAAAAGATCTAAAATTGTATTTTCTTTAGTAATGAGATGGAAAAAAAATTCGAGAATCCTATTCTTCTAGAGGAATTATTTACGTAAACAATTATTTCACAAGGTTTAAATTTTAACAAAGTTCTATTATTACAGGCGCTCTACCAAGTACCAAATTAAATCAGAATATGATCGAACCTTATTGTTAAACTAATGAATGTGTATTATTCATTACTCAATTCAATGTACAATCAATGCTTTATATAGGCTCAGACACACAAACACCTGTATAGGCCCAATAGGATAGGCCCAATACTACTCCACTAATTACATCACTACTAGTTACTTACTCATACTAACACTCCCCCTCAAGTTAGGGCTATATACATCAATAGCACCTAACTTGCTAAGAGAATACTTGTCATGAGCTTCTATTCCCAAGCCTGTACTAGTCCACCTTTTCAACCTTATCAGAGTTGTCATCTAATAAATCACACTGCTCAAATTCACATGTCTTGCAGTGTTCTTCCTATACGACATGTGGATATTTCTCATTTACATGTCTTCTCCCACTTTGAAGTTCAATATTTCATCTGATGGATGACGTTCTCTAGCCAACAATATGATCTCACCCCGCATTTGAATATACAATTTGGCGTTTGAAAGTACTTGTTCCTCCAAAGACTGAAGGTACTCGATTTCTCCAGCTTTGTCTGACACCAGGGCATTATATTTTTCTTCAAGTGTTGTTATATCTGCTTCTTTTAGCTCTGACTTATAAGTATTTGTTCTGTACATCACATCCTCAATAGCTTGTCTCATCTTGTTATTCTCTGCCATATTATCCATGATTAAGTTGTTATCAGCAGTTGCCTCCCCTACAGGAATGCCCCTTTGTGCATCACCTTTATCCTTCATCACTTCATGCTCCTTTACTTGTCGGCCATTTTTCTTGGAACTAACCCATTCCTGTTGTTGCTGTAATCTGGCACACATATCCTCCTCAACCATTCTCTTTTCTACAAGTTTGGCAGATAACCCAAGTCTCTCTTGTTGAATAAGTTCAAGGGTCAACTGTTCCAGAGCACCAGAGTTGTCATCAGATCCTTTGTTATCGTTTCCTTCCACCTCCTCTATCTTACTATCTTGTGTTTCACTTGCATCAGAAGATTTCTTCTCTGTCTTCTCCGTCGTAGGGCCTGCCAACAATGAAGTCCCAAAATCTGCTATAGCTGAACAACCATCAGCACAAAATCCAGTGGATTTACCATCAACAAAGACATCTCTCAGCTAGTCTTAGCAATGCATGAGCTGCCAGCATATGTTGTCGCTTCAAGACATAATATCGTGCCAAAAGTTCATAGTACTTGATTTGATTAGATGACAAAGATGCTCCTGATTTGCTGCCCTTTTTGCAAAGTGCTGGTCGTGAAGCTGCTGTGAAGCAGCAGATCTGATGGGGGAACCAAATTCCTTTTGCTTAAACAACTTAGCAAAGCCTCTGATCACACTCTGAGGTCATCCTTTTCGCTTTTCTTCCTAGCTGATTCCTCAACTTCAAGTTGGGAAACCTTGTGAGCAGCCCGTCTTCTGGTGGCGTTCATCTGTCAAAAACTCGTTAACTACAGAGATTTTTGATTTTGTTCCAACAATTCGCGAACAGAAACTTCAATGGCCTGCGCATTTCTTTCCGCAGCTTCAACCTGACGGCCTAGGCTCCTGATTTTATCTTGGAGCTTCTTGAATCGTTCATTCAGCACCTTGATCGGAAATCCTCGACCAATCTTGAAACACCGCGAGCCACCGTATGCTAATCTTGAAACTTCAACTCCTTGATCGGAAACCTCGACCAACCGCCAAACACCGCAAGGAGAATACCAAGAACCGCGAAAACCACCGTTGAACCAGTGAAAACCACTGACGAAAACCACCGACGAAAACCACCGTCGAACCAGTGAAAACCACCGTTGAAGAACCGTCGGAGCTCCACCAATCAAGAACCGCGAAACACCGCGAAAGAACCGCGAAACACCGCAAAAGAACCGCGAACCACCGTCTGTTCTTGAACCACCGCGAACCCCGTCGATGCTTAACCAAGAAACCAGATCGACGATCACCGCGAACCGGGACTCTGTTTTCTTTGTGCTCTTTCACTCAAAAGATAAGACCTTCCTGCCTCTCTAATCGGGAATACTTTCCTGGGCTGTTTCTTTATTTTATTTTTTTTTTCTTTTGGGCCTCTAAAGTTGAGGCTGTTTGTTTGTTGATGCTTCGGGCATTTACAACAATTGGAGCATTCAGATATTGGGTGGTAAAACAAGAAGGACCTTCATGGGTTTTTTGATTATTTGTCCAAACCCAAACTTAAAAAAAATAAACCTGGCTCTGATACCATGTTAAACTAATGAATGTGTATTATTCATTACTCAATTCAATGTACAATCAATGCTTTATATAGGCTCAGACACACAAACACCTGTATAGGCCCAATAGGATAGGCCCAATACTACTCCACTAATTACATCACTACTAGTTACTTACTCATACTAACACTTATATTGAAAAGCCAGCCGTAGTAAATGGGCGGTTTGACAAAATTGGAAAGATCTCTTTCAAGGAATTACAGAATTTTAAGATTGAATCTGTGATTTCAGAGGAAGACCTTTATTTGGGACAAAGATGTGGGAAAGAAGGTCGGAAGACTTGGAGAAAAGGTTGCAAGACTTCTGTGGAAAAAAAATAATAATAATAATAATAAAAAGACAGATCGAAGCTAGTGTAATCCATAAAAATATTTCTTGTATTTTGAGAAAATTTCACAGATTTTTTTCTCCTACTTTTGAGAATTAATGTCAATTAATCTCTTAAATTTTGCTAAAATTATTAAAACATTCTTTTTTGATTGTTTTAAGTACTTTTGTATTCCTACCTTAAAACAATGATTAAATTATATTAAGCTCCTTCAATTTTATTTAAAATCTTAAAAGCCTCCTACATATTTGATTAAACATTTTATGCTTCCTTCGCTTTCTCCGGCCGTTTCAAAATATTTGATTTCATGCATGCTTCTTGTTTCTTCTCTGATTCTTTCACTGCCTCTTCCAAATTTAGCTTTTCCTCCATCCAGTCCAATTCATGGGTAGTGATGGAGTGAGGATTTGAAATTAGGGGTGAAAATTATAGAACAAAACTCATAAAATTACATTTCAGCCCTATAAATATTTCAATATTTTCATTTTAATCATTTCATGTTCATGAAACTTTTACTAAAAACTAAAGTGAAAATATTTATATTTTTATAAGGCTAAAATATAATTTCTTTATCCTCTAGGTTCAATTCTATAATTTTAGGGGTAGGTCCCCACCCCCAATTCCGCCCCGGTTGATAGGCAACCCTTTGCAATTCCTCAAGCTTGTGTCTAAACTTACGAATACCCTTCTCTCTCTTCTTAATTAAAAACTTAGATAGCTTGAATGAATGTATCGAACTTCTTAAAAAAGATTAGGAGAAGCTTCTTGAAGGTCAGGTTCTGAAAATTATACTACACAAATGAAACATAGCAATTAACGGGGAAAAAATCTACAAAATTCTTAGTTACAATTACATCATATAGGAACTAAGCAACTAAACATACATGAACATCTGAGATGGAGATCAAACCCACCAACATCAACAATAATAGCAGAAACAGGATGCATAGTGAAAGATCATTGGCTAGAGACAATCCATGAAACATGAATATTCAGCTCAGCTAGGCTCCTGATATGTTTTTTTAATAACCTTTTGGGTCACCGGGTGTCTTCTAGATCCTATTACTAATACTAAGTATCCTAGTAACTAACTAATCCGAATCGAAGCTTTACAACTATGATGCCTACCAGGGGTCTTTTAGAACAAGATGAGATTTTAACTAAGTTCGCCCACTTCATAAAATAAGTAGTCCACTACTGCACGGAGTATCATTGGGTCTGCATAATATATGTTTTACAAATTAGAGAATGAGCAAATTTTGCCAGTATAGACTACTCTCTTAGAAGATCACTTCAAAAGCTCTAGAAACTGACCCAAATACTCTTATACTTGCCATAATTCACAGCCTAAAACCTAAAACCAGTAAACATGAGTTATGAGTTAGAACCAATTAAAAACATATTACGCCTCTGTATCTAAAATTTCAGTTGTAAAAATAAAACCGAAGAGGCATATAAGTGTTGAACTGTGTGGATTTGTATGGTTTGTAGGCATATTAGGTATTAATTTTGATGTTGAAGATGTCAAAAGTTGAAACTTGCAACAGACAATCGCTATAAAGCGCCACGCTAAGAGAGGATCTAACAATATTCTGTTTTGACCATTTGATATGCTCTGTTCCATTTTGGTTACGGTTTGAAATAACAGAATCATGCCTTAGTTAGGTTGCCTAGTCAAATAATCTCTTAGTTATTAAATATAATCAACATTAAATATTAAATAATAAACTCAAATCAGATGCAGAGTAACACGTTTATGTTTCTAATGCCGACTTTACATCAGCTTATTTTAAGCAATGAACTCTAATTATTAAAGCTAGTTATACTCCCAACACTATGCTTTGGTGCTTGCTGTTGCTGCCCATAAGGCCTTACGCTTAAACTTAACTATACTTGGAATGAATTGCCTCACTTAGTAGGAAAGAAATTACTTTGCTTATGAATAAGGCCTATGATTTCTTATGAATATTCTAGACTCATGCTCTATTTTATATATTGTAGGGGTGAAATCATTGAAACTATCGTATCACAGTGTGATGTTGATTTAATAATTCAAATAGCTAAATTTTAGTTTGGACAGTTTAAAATTAAAAGTATTTTATAAAAAATTAAAGAAAAATTAAGCTGGCATTCCTTGTAGTTTCATCTGATTTTGAATACGGTCCCTATAATATTTTTTCTTTTTATTGAATCCTTATCGTTTAATCTATTAATGATAACAGTCCTCTATGAAACCATTAATTTAAGCTGAGAGACGATGATGTGGCACTAATTCCTTGAGCACATCGTCTTCAGTCCCTCCTCCAGTCCTTCCCCAACTTTTATTCCTCTTTCCAGGAAGCTCGCGTGTTGGTGGTGTTCCCGTGTTGCAATGCCCTGCTTCATCATCGTACGTACGCTTGCTTTACACAGCTTTTGAAAAAGTTACTCTGTGTTACCACAGGCCCACAGCACATGAGTATTGAAATAATTTACCATAAACTATAAAGTATAATTGGCAGAAAAAAAAAAAAATATTATTCAAAGTGTAATTTTGTGAACAACCATAGTCATAATACAAACTACCCGAGTACCAATCACTACTCATATGCAAAAAGCAACTAAAAACAGTATTAGAATCATAGTACAGAATCAACACAAAACAAACAGCACAAACTAGCCAACTCGTTCATGAACCAAGTCCATCGGGGACAAACCCCTTTCTAACATTCACAGCAATATGATCCGCTGCTAAATTTCCTTCTCTGGGAGAGAAAGAAACAATCCAATTTGCATTAGATGATTAATAAAGCTTTCCCAAGAGGAACCACCTCAGTCATAAACAGAGTTTGCCTGCACCTTTGAAATCAAGTCAAAAGAACCATCACAATTGACTTTAACCCAATTATCCCTTGGAAACTTCCAACTAGAAAATGGGCTTAAATCTTTCTCATCGTTAATATTTTTTCTTAATCTTTGTGTGCGTTGTTAGCTTATTGGTTCTAAACAATTCTTTTACATGTATTAAAAGGTGCAGTATTTTAAAATGACATCTTTCTGAACAAAATCTCCTTGATTCAATCTGCTTAAAATAAATAGCATTATTTACATATTTATTGTTTTAAACTAATTTTAACAAACTTTTTGAGTTTGTTATTTAGTTATTTGAATATTATAAATAAGACCGGAGGGAGTAGTATGTAAGAATAACAAAAAGTTGAATTTTGAATTATGCTAGTATAGAACTAACAAATATCGAGTACACATTTCAGTCTCTTGTAGATTTTATGGTTGGAAAGTTTGATGGGATTGTGATGAAGTTTCTTAGAAAAGAACTAAGACTGAAAAAAATTGTTATTTGGGGCAAACACATGGAAAATGGTTGGAAGACTTCTATGGAAAAAAATTGAGAAGAAAATTACACAGATTTTTTCTTCTATATTGGAGAATTAATGTAAGCCTCTTAATTTTTTCTAAATTAATACAAACTTTATATTCATTTTACATGGGTGGAAAAAAGGCTTTTAAGACTGAACAAAAGAGGTATCGTAAGACCAGGCACGCGTCAGGTCTTGTTCCAGGCGGTATTAAAAGTTTCCCTTTTAAGACCGGACTCAAACCGGTCTTAAAGAGTTTCTTTTAGACCGGACATTTTAAACCTTAGATCTTAAAAGTCATACTAAATAGATATGAAATATTTTTTGTTCGGTCCTAAAACTCAACCTTTAAGACCGGACAAAAACTCGACCGCTCTTAAAAGATCCGAATATTAAGACCGGACAAAGATCAATCCGGTCCAAAAAATAGCGGATTCTAAGAGCAGACGACTAATTACACGGTCTTAAAAGACTGACTTTCAAGACTGGATGATATATACATCCGGTCTTAAAAATTGAACTTTTAGACCGGACTTATAAATAGACCGGTCTTAAAAGACCAACTTTTAAGACCGGCTTAATACCTTTAAGACCGGACATAGAAATACATCCGGTCTTAACAGTTGAACATTTAAGACCGGCTTATTTATTTTCGGTCTAAATTTTCCTGAATTTTTTCCCTGTTCTGTTTTTCCTAATCATATATAATTTACACAAATCTACAACCCAAAACAGCACATAAAAGTCGATACTTTAAGCTACAAGCTATGAACAATTAGATGAATAAATTGAATTGGGAAAAAGAATACAAATATTATTCAGCATGAGTTATGTGGCCTCTTAATTAATGATTATACTATGACTACGACAACTAAAGTAATTTATACAATAAGATAACTTACAATCACAATGAGTTACAAATACATCACGTAAATCAACATACATGCCCAATATATTATTCACCATGCCTTCATCTGATTCCCACCCAACAACGTAACATCCTCTTTTATAACATGACCCTTTGGATCGGATCCTGCCACAAAAACAAAACAAGAACAAATTCATAGTCAGCGTGACATTGTTTAAGAACATAGAAGGAATATAATATAGTTAAAACCTTAAAGTTTTCAAAGAATTCTGCATATGAATATTACCTTATGAATTGACTCTTTTATAAAGTGATATACTCCCATATCCCTTCTTGATGATCATTTCTTATGCCGGATTCATTATCCGCTTCATCTTCTTCGTTCATGTCCAGTAGACCCCTTGAAAAAGGAGTACTCTCAGGAAGACCATAATTTGAATGAATTTCCTCATCAATATCAATGACCCTTTTTCCTTGGAGAGCTACAGACCACATTTTATTTTCTTGATCGGTGATATAGAACACTTGTTTCGCCTGGTCTGCCATAATAAAAGGTTCATCTCCAAAACTTCTACTATTGACATCGACTAAAGTAAATCCTAGCCGATCAATCTGAACACCATTGTTGACATTAACCCACTTGCATTTGAAGATGAGAAATCTAATTTTGACATAGTCCACCTCTCAAATCTCTTCAATAACCCCATAATATGGCATGACTTCCAATTTAGGCCTCTTGTCTTTCGAACTAGAGAAGTGCATAGATTCAGCCTCTAACATAACACCACTGTTCTGGACTGTGCTCCTATCATCTAGGGACTTCGTGTAAAATGTAAAATATGAATTCCAACTTATGACATCAACCTCAGGACCACGTGTTAACCATTTCATTGTATCAAAAACACATTTAGATCCCTCGACCTTTTGTTTGAACCAGTTTGCAAAAGTTCTGTTATGCTCCCTAATCAACCTTTGTTCAACTCTTTACCGAAGCCCTCGTCTACCCCCCTTCACATGTTTGACGTTTTGGAAGCCCAACATGTCTTATTTTGGCCAAATAATTTTGACAGAATTCCATGGCCTCTTCAGAAACATATTTCTGAACAATTGATGCTTCTGGCCGGTATGCGTTCTTTACATTCGGTGATCAAAACGACCCGAAGATCATATTCGGTGATGCCTCGAATAACTATTGGGAGTAGCTGTTGCATCAAGACATGACAATCATGAGACTTTTGGCCTAATAATTTCAAGTCCTTCATCGAGACAAGCCTCTTAAAATTTGAAGAATACCCTAATGGAACTTTTGTGCCATGTAAACACTCACAAAAGCTTCGTTTCTCATCCTTAGACAAAGTATGAGAAGCCGGGAGACAATAAGTTCTCTTCCCATATGGCCTTGGATGTAAGTCTTTGCGTATTCCCATTGCTTGAAAATCCAATCTTGCCTTCACACCATCCTTGGAACTACCTTGTATGTTGAGAAGCGTGCCAACAATACTATCACATGCGTTTTCTCCACATGCATGACATCAATACAGTGTCTCACATCAAGATTGCGCCAATATGGAAGATCGAAGAATACAAATCTCTTTTTCCATATATTTGTTTCTTTTCTACTATTTCCAGTCTTACCGAAGATGACACTGATATTTTTAACCTTTTCATACACTTGCTCCCCAGTCAATGCCACCGGAGCTTCTTCATACTCTTGGCCACCAAAAAAGGCCTTCTTTAATCGACGATATGGGTGGCCTTGTCTAAGAAATCTCCCATGTCCAAGATACACTGTCTTTCTTCCATGTTGAAGTTGATGGTAGCGTGTGCCTTCTTCACAAACCGGACATGCTTTATGGCCTTTTACACTATACCCTGACAAGTTCCCATATTCTGGGAAGTCGTTTATAGTACAAAATATCATGGCTCTCATTTTAAAGACCTCCTTCTTGAAAGAGTCAAAAACATCGACACCTTCTTCCCACAACTCCTTCAAGTCTTCGATCAAGGGCACAAGGTAAACATCTATGTCATTTCCGGGTTGTTTTGGTCCTGAAATCAACAGAGACAACATGATGTACTTTCGTTTCATGCATAACATAGGAGATAAGTTGTAAATAATTAGGAGTACAGGCCATGAACTATGTATGCTGCTAAGGCTTCCATAGGGATTCATGTCATTCGTGCTAAAGGCAAGCCTGAGGTTCCTAGGTTTTTCGCCGAAGTTCGGAAATAATTAATCGATTTTCTTCCATTGAGAAGAATCGGCTGGATGTCGAAGATGTCCATTCGAAATCCTCTCATTTGCATGCCACCTCAAATATTTTGCATCATTTTCCTTCGCAAACAACCGCTTGAACCATGGTATGATTGGAAGATACCACAACACTTTTGCAGGCCCCTTATCTGACTTGTACCATGGGGTTTCACATATCAAACAAGTCTGCTTCTCTTCAAACTCTTTTCTATACAATACGCAATCATTCGAGCATGCATGGATCTTTTTGTACTCCATCCCCAGTGGACAAAGTATTTTCTTAGCATCATAGTAGCGATGCGGCAACACATTATCATCCGGAAGTATGTCCTTAAAAGCCTCAAGCATTTCTGAAAAACTCTTGTCGCTCCATCCATGACGTGCCTTCAAGCTTACCAATTTCAATACAGCATTCAACAATTGGTATTTTTTACACCCAGGGTATAGCAACGTCTCTGCATCACTGTACATATTACCATATGCATGTGATCGCTCAAAAGTCTCTTCTCCTACATCACGGATGATGTCCTCTATGCGATCATCCATATCCGTGTCATTATCATCAAAGGTCACTTCCCCATGTTGGGACCCACTTGGCACTTTTTCACCATGCCATACCTATACTGTATAAGTCTTACAAAATCCTTCACAAATTAAATGTGTGTGTATAACTTCAGGACTTAGTCGCCTCTCATTCAAACATTTTACACAAGGGCAATAAAACTTCTCCTTATCATCATGGGCATTTTGTTTAGCAAATTCTATAAATTCCCTCACCCCATTTTGATATTCAACACTCGTTCGTAAAACATTTATCCAACTGTAATCCATAGTAGAATTCCTATATATAGACGGAAATCATTGATCATACATAATCCGAAGAAATTGAAACTTGCATATAAAATAAGCCAACTCCAAATGAAAATATATGCTCAATGTCGGTTATGTCTTCTATTTTTATTTTTATTTTTTTTTTGTTTTACGGAGGAACTTGCCCATTAAATGCATAACAAAGAATCACTTTTGGTCATAAATGCGCATCACAGTGAGTCCAAGAGAACCAAAATAAATGCATGACGAGGAAATTAAATGCATGGGATGATGGTCTTGTGGACTCACCTGTAGCATATAAATTCAAATGCGTTTGCTGAGTCTTACTTCTCCGGCCACGAACGTTGATGTTGCAGACAGCAAGAGTAACCTAAAAACACTTATTGGTCAGTTGGGTAGGTCTAAAGGGAAAATATAATCTTCAAAAAACAATATTCATTAACAACAGAGAATACTCACAAGAACATTTCATCGATTTCATTAAACCCATGAAACCCAGAACGATAAGCTGGAAAATAATAAAGTTATATAACCGAAACACCTCTTACAGCTTGGTCTATAGACGTTTAGATAAGGAACCAGAAAGTGATTGTCGAGAGAGGTACGCGAAGCAGCGACGAAGCAACTCGCAAACACTGGAGTTAGAACCTGAGTAATCACTTTCGGCGCGACAAGAGATATTTAGAGAGGGAAATTTAATTTTCTGCGCGACAAAGACACCTTATTTAGCTTTTTGGATTTTATTAATACCGGTTAATTATTAATTTTCTGATCTTAAAGATATAATTAACTTTTTAAGACCGGAGGTTTAAAAGTATCTGGTCCTAAAGTTTTATTATTCATTTAAGTTTAAGACCGGAGTTTTATAAAATATCCGGTCCTAAAATTCAAATACTTTTTAGACCCGTTACTTATATGTTGTCTGGTCTTAACGGCCTTGGTGAGCGCATGCAGTAGCAACTGAATGAATAAAATAAAGAAAAAAATATTTGGACAAAAAATAAAGGAAAATTGGAGAATAAGCTTCTTTAATTAATTACTGGAGAACAGCCAAAAAAAAAATACACAAGCTTAGTTCTTAATGTGTATTACATTACTGGAGAATATGCACGTACACAAGAAAAAAATACAAAAGAAAAACAAGCTGAAAATGACATTAACAAGAATCTGACTGAACATCCTTAAACTTATTGTCGTCCAATGCCTTGGCGATATTGGCGTGAACAACATTAATTTCCTGCCGGAGATCAGCAAGTTCATGTCTTTGTTGCTCCAGCCACAATATTAATGCATCATTAGAGGAAAGCGGAGAGGGGTCAGAGGTAGGCGCGATGGGCCAACAGGTTGGAGAAGGGAAGCACGAACCTCTACATGGTCTGAAGGCTGGAGGGGGCTGGCAATCTCTTCACCATCAAGAAGACGGAGGAACTCAGTAAGGACAGGGTCGGCAGAAGGATCGAAGGGGGGGTGCGGCAATCTCTTCATCATCCGAAATAACAATGGGTCCAATGACCCGAGACTCTTCAGCCACAATAGGACGCACTCTCGTTGGAGGAGGCGCACCGTATAACGATCTCACCATAGCTGGAGCTTCAGGTGTAAGAGCACCCCTACGAGGAGTTCTCTTGTATCTAACCATGGTTTGAGGCTTTGAGCAGTTGGGCTAGAGAGCTAGGTAGTGAGGAGTTAGGAGGTAGTGAGGAGTTAATAAGGACAAAGAGGTTGTGTGAGGAGTTAATAAGGACAGAGAGCAGGAGAGATACGCATCTGATGATGAGAATTCAGATTCAATTAGTATAAATGAATTTAGGTGTTTCTACTTTAAGAGTGTATTTTTATAAATATCCGGTTCTAAAAATAAATTAAGAGCGTATTTTTATAAATATCCGGTCTTAAAAGTCAATTATTTTTTCAATCAATTCAATTACTTTTAAGACCGACATTTTATCTTGTATCCGGTCCTAAAACTCGTTTTTTTCAATTCAATTTTTTTTTTAAAGTAAGAATTTTTTGTTAAAAAATATTACTTTTAAGAACAGATCTTTTACAGTATCCGGTATTAAAATTTCATTCTTTTCAAAATACTCAGATAGCAGAGTCGTAGCCTTCCCTATGTTGAAATGAATGATTCAGAGTCTCTTCGGCTTCCACATAAACTTCCCAACTAGGCGTCTCCTCGTATTCTGAGGAACTATGTGTCTCCTCGTTAATGTTTCCGGCGTTTCACATTGTTCAGGATGAGTTCTATATTTAAACCCGTTGTTACTTTACTTTCTTCACACTCATCTCCATCTCCTCCTACAACCTCCACCGTAATGACTGCTCCACCACCACGAGGTCATCCTTCCCGGCGTAATCCTCAGCCACCTCCGTACCCTCCTCCGTTGCCTCCGAACCCGTCATTCTACCAGATGATGGAGCACATGATAGCCCGCGTCGATCATATAGACCGACGCTTGGGCCAACTGTTTCAGGTCTATCACGCCGTCAACAACAAGCTGAACGCGGTACTCGATGCCAATGACGTTGAATACCATACTTATGATGACGACGTCTCCGACCCTTCCCTCCCCTCCACAACGATGGGGAGAATTAGATATTTTTATGTTTTTTTTTCTTGTACTACTGCTGCCCTCACAAGGCAGCAGAAAAAAAAATAAAATAAAATAAAATTTTTAGTTCCCAATCGCCTTGTACTTGTCTTTATGTTCTTTTTTTTTCCGACACAAAGGAAACAAACAAAACATTGTCCTCATCGTGTGTGCATTAAAAATTCGCAGAATACAAATAACAATTAAGACCATAAAAAACAAACAAAAAACATTGTTTACCTTATTTGAATAAAAACAAAAAGAGTGACAATTCTTCTCAAGGTTGGACCATCGTTGTCGTCGATTTGACCTCCCCTTCTTTGAACATTTTTAGTGTTCTTTTCATTATCTTCCTTCTTTTTCCGACAAAAAGAAAAAGGACAAAGAAAAGGGACACTGATGATGATCTAAAAAAAAAAGGAGAGGTAAAAACGAAGACAACGAAGCACAAAGTTTGAGCAGAACGTTAGAAACTCGGTTGTCTTGAACCCTAATGATTTGTCTGAAAACCGAGTCACCAATTCTATTTAAAGGAAGACTATTAGGACCGGACATTTAACAAATACACGGTCCTAAACGTTAAGCCATATTTTTTAAAATAAACGAAAATTTGCTATTTAGGAGCGGACAATTAACAAATCTACAGTCCTAAAAGTCTCGCCATACTTTTAAAATAAACGAAGAATTTTAAGACCGGACTCCTAACAAATATACGGTCCAAAAAGTCTAGTCATATTCTTTAGAATTAGATGAAGACTTTTAGGACCGGATATTTAACAAATATACGGTCATAAAATTCTAGCCATATTTTTTAGAGACTTTTAGGACCAGATATTTAACATATATACGGTCCTAAAAGTCTAGCCATATTTTTTAGAATAGACGAAGACTTTTAGGACCGGATATTTAACAAATATACGGTCCTAAAAGTCTCGCCATATTTTTTAGAATTAGATGAAGACTTTCAAGACCGGACTTTTAACAAATATACGGTCCTAAAAGTCGCGAATACTTTTCAGAGTCTCTTATGTCTCATTTACAACATCCGCCTATACCTCAAATTTCAAGCACTAAATAGTTTTATCCACCATCCCATTCATTCAGAAAACCAAAATGGACACACACAAAATTGTTCGAAAAAATAAACAAATTTATTATTGAATTACACATTGCGTTATATTTACAAATGAATGAATTGGTCGAAAAAATAAAAAAATTTACAGAAGACTATTGTTGCTACAACATATATTTACAAATGAATTAATTTATGACATTAATTATTGTCCTGACTTTAAGAGCTCATTATACAGATATTCACAAAACACATCGCGTATGTGCTCCACTTCATCATCAGAAAATGGCTCAGACAGCAAACCTCTCGTAATATCAAAGACAGAAACAAGTAACTTACGTGCATATTTCATATGTAACATTAAGCCGTAGACTAATTCAGCCATAACATTTACCTTTGCAGGGAATTTAGTCTTTCCTTCCGTCACAATATCATATATGTGTTTCATGACGTACGGGCCACATAAGTTGGATTGTTTTGGTTGCCGACGGGTCTAAAAATAACAAGAAATATATATAAGAGCATATATAGCTTACTGACCAAGTTCACAAGGCAGTTATGCCAGTGTCCAAATATGTACTAACCTTTGGACAAATCCATCTAGGATATTTGGCCTCATACCCATGCTTTTTTTTTACCTCAATTTGGAAGGTCCTCATGCCACTATCATCAAAATCACAAATTTATCAATAATGTTCACTGAAAATTCACAGCAGAGATTTCAGATAAGACAATCAAAATGACATGCTTACTCGTTGATGGTCTGCTTCAACGTAGGCCCTGGATCGCCGTGAGTAGAGCATAAGAAGATAACTGTATGCACCTCCATGCACATGAGGACCAACTGCCAGTGGTGGCTGAAAATTCACATCAGTAAAGTACTCAGTGATATATATATATATATATATATATATATATACAGGGGCGGACGCAGGTATAAGACTCAGGGGGCACTTGCCCCCCTTAAAACGACGTTTTTTTTTTTTAAACGTTTAGGGTTAAATTTCAGAGGCATATTCGTTCCACCATATCCAGACCAGACCCAGCATACATCGAGCGAACTTCACATCTTCACTCACAGAAATCGACGAGGCTTAACGTGTATCAGAGGTGGACTCAGGGGTTCAAAATCGGACCTTCTTCTTCTTCTTCTTCGTTCGCCGTTCACGGACTCAGGTTTGAAAATGCTTAAATCGGACCTTCTTACTCGAAACAAACCTTCCTGGTCTTTCAATTAATGGAATTTGCCATTTCAAGCTCTATACCTTTGTCTGTATTTCTCTTAGGATTTCTTCTGCCAAGTTTCTTCACAGGTCTTCCTTCAAAAGCCCAACTGATACCCCGAGAAGAAGGTATTTTCTTCACTGCTTGCTCTCTGCTTTTCATTCGAGCTTGGTCATCAAAGTCTTTTTTTTAGTACTGTCATGTTGCTTTTTTACTAGTTTTTGCTCATTTCTTAAACGTTCAATTATTGAAAGACATATAAATGCTCTGCCATTTTGATCTTGTTTTCTCTGATTTTTCTTCTTTTTTATTTTAGCTATTTTTTTACCTTTTGTGTTTAATTAAAAAAACATGTTTTAATTGTAAGGCGGATTTTATGGCTATGGGTGTGATGATCCACAAACTCCACTTTCTACTTTCGGATCTGAATCCTCTCAGTGATGATGAGAAACCATAGTGGAGAGAAATAAGACCAAGAATAATTAATTACAAAAGACAAAAAGCAGAGAGGGAAAACAAGAGAGAAAATTATTGTCTTTATCTTTCTATGATGAGTGCATCCAAATTGTCTTCTTCCTGAACTCATGTTAATTACTACCATATTCTTGATTGATCTTCCCAGCTATGGCTTTTACTTGATGTGTGTGTTTGTGAGAGTTTGTATGGGGTTGTCATGTTGCTTAATTGTCTCTCTCTTCAACACTGAAATATTCTTTCTGCTTCATCACTTAGTTTTAACAGAGATATTTAAAAGCAGTATTATATTTACAAATTTTGATGTCTTGATAATAATTTTCCATGTATTTATTCAGGTGAGAAAGGAGAAACTAGGCGACAGAATAATAGCACTTCACCTGATCTGAGTTCCATGAGGAGCTGAGATTAGCAGATGACATTGTTGGTTCTTTGACAGATGAAGCCAGATTTTGTTGCATGCTTGCTGAAGTAGGAGACAAACTATTAGGTGAATCTAAGGGTGAGAAAAAAAAAAAAGATTTGCCCTAAGATTTGTTACCCTTTTAGATAAGGGTTTTTGTATGATTCGTTCAATGCATATTTAATTAGAAATGAACTTTGCTGCTCATTTAGAGAGGTCTGTTCTATTCAAAATGCATATTTTTTGTTACAAAACAAAAGGGCATCTTTAGGAGATTTTTACGATGCATGTATTTTCTTTGTTAATTGAGGGATGTTTGTTTGTTTTGTCTAAATATACATTAAAAAACTGAATACATACACAACAATAGTTGAGTGCGTGTGTGTGTTACACACTAAATATCACATGTTCATGCTGAAAATATAATAATTGTACATGTTTTCATAACATTCCTTGATCCTGATTCTTCTATTGTTGTTTATTATCAAAGATTATATGTTTATTATTAGTAGTAGTAATCACAAAATATTTTTTATTCACTATGCATTTGCAATTCAAGCAAAATTTGACCTGCTGCACATAATTGATTCATTTTTGTCATTTGCCAATTTTTAGGATGGAAAGGTATTTAGGTTCT
Source organism: Acacia pycnantha (assembly GCA_025563575.1). Classification (NCBI taxonomy): domain Eukaryota; kingdom Viridiplantae; phylum Streptophyta; class Magnoliopsida; order Fabales; family Fabaceae; genus Acacia; species Acacia pycnantha. The sequence continues at coordinate 3,012 of JAMWYP010000031.1, read as the reverse complement.
TTTTTTACAAAGTCAAGTGGTAGTGGAACTAAACGTTCTCGATCTGAAGTGATTGATTTATGTGAAGATGAACAAAATGAGTGTGCTACTCCCTCAGTTCGTTACAAACCAACAGTAGAAGGTCCACCGGATTTGTATGTTCCTGATCCGGGTAAAAGACTTCCTATTATGAGCATTGCGAATAGTGCTCAAGAAAGGGAAATGATTCGAAGAATTTATCTAACGAATGGTCCTTGTCAACCAAAACTTGACAACTTTCCTCAATCCTTAATTGGGGGTAAAATGCGTAGATTCAATCCTTAATGGTATAATGAGTTTGGCACTTGGTTGGAGTATAGTGAATCAAAAGATGCTATATTTTGCTTGCCTTGTTATCTATTTAGTTGTGAGCATGGTGATGGAAGGGGTGGTCGGGATTCATTTGTGGGAGAAGGATTTAGCAATTGGAAGGACAAACAACGGATTCTTAGACATATTGGGAAAGTTGGAAGCATTCATAAGTTGTGCTTCAGTGCTGCCAAAGATTTGATGAATCAAAACCAACATATTGACATTGTTATGTCTAGCATTTCTGACAAAGCCAAACAGGATTATCGTATTCGTCTAAATGGTTCTATTCGATGTATTCGATATCTCATACGACAAGGTTTGCCTTTCCGGGGACATGATGAGACAGATGCTTCAATGAATCAGGGAAATTTTGTGGAGCTTGTAAAATTCCTTTGTGAAAGCAATGAGGAGGTAAATAATGTATCTTTGAATAATGCCCCGAGAGAATCTCAAAATGATAGCTCCTCAATTCGAAAGATATTACACATGTTGTCGCTAGTTTAGTTACGAGCTATTATTTCAGACATTGGGGATAATTTCTTCTCTATACTAGTTGATGAAGCTCGTGATATATCAATTAAAGAACAAATGGCCATTGTTTTAAGATATGTGAACTGCAACGGTGACATTATTGAGCGTTTTCTTGGTCTTGTTCATGTTTCAGCAATATGAGTGGTCAATTCAGTGGTCTAAAAAGCTTGATTTTAGTTGAAAATAAGTCTGCTTACTATGTTCACTGCTTTGCACATCAACTTCAGTTAGCTCTAGTAGCTTGTGCAAAAAAGGTTCACGCATTGACTGACTTCTTTAATTTTATACCATTGGTGTGTAATGTAGTTGGTGCTTCTTGCAAAAGAGCAGATATTTTGAGAAAGAAACAATTGGAAGAATTAGTCAAAAGTATTGCAAGTGATGATGTTCAATCAGGGAGAGGCTTGAATCAAGAAATGAGTTTGTCTCGACCAGGGGACACACGTTGGAGCTCACATTACCGATCATTGGTAAGTCTGTGTACATTGTTTGATCCTGTGCTTGATGTGCTAGAAATTATAAAAGATGATACAACCCTTGTGCATGCAAAAAGGTCTGAAGCCTCTGGCCTTATGATTCGTATGGAAACTTTTGAATTTGTATTACTTTTGCACCTGATGATTAAGGTCTTAGCAATAACGAATGAGTTGTCACAAGCACTTCAGAGAAAAGATCAAGATATTGTGAATGCTATGGCTCTTGTAAAAGTTTCAAAGGTGTTATTACTGAAGTTGAGAGATAATGGGTGGGATAATATATTTCAGAAGACTTCTGAATTTTGTACAAAACATGATATAGATATCCCTGATATGGAAAGTGTACTGCAAGTACAAGGAAGAACAAACGTAGAGGACCGATTACTCATCTGCATCACTTTAAGGTTGACATATTTTATGCAGTGATAGATACTCAACTTCAAGAGTTGAATGATCGTTTTAGTGAAGTTAGTTCGAATTTGTTGGAATGCATGGCATGTTTAAATCCGTGCAACTCTTTCTCGGCATTTGACAAGAACAAGTTGTGTGAATATGCTAGCTATTATCCTTCAGATTTTGATTCCAATGATTTTGTCATGCTTGAATATCAGCTCGACACGTATATTATTGATGTACAATGTGATCCTGATTTTTTGAATTTGCAAGGAATAGCTGATCTTGCCAAGAGGATGGTTGAAAACAAAAAACATATTGTGTATCCATTGGTTTTTTTACTTGTAAAGTTAGCATTAACTTTGCCGGTAGCAACTGCATCTGTAGAAAGAGCATTTTCAGCTATGAAATACATCAAGACTGCACTTCGCAATCGGATGGGGGATGAATGGTTGAATGATTGCTTAGTGTATTATATTGAAAAAGATATATTTGATAGCATTGATAATAAGGCAATTATGATGGAATTCCAAAAAATAAGGCCTAGAAGGATGACTTTGTAATTGTTTTTATTGTAATATACTTTTGTTGTTAATACATATGGTGTCCAGCTTGCTATTTCTAACCGCACTTGGTCTTACTTTTCCCTTTATATTATTTTATTTTTTAATGTATTTAAGAATAATTATTAGTTAAAGTTCATTTCTAATGAGTGGTTGCTTACTTCTTTGATATATTTTCCTAGCATTTTGTTGCCTTTTCTCTATATTCAGCAGGCAATGGACAGAGCTCACCGGTTGGGTCAAACAAAAGATGTTAGCTTTCTCTTCCTTGTTCTCCTTACATGCTTATGCTTTTGATAATATGATTAAATGAGTGTTGCATTAATATTTGAGACCAATTAATATGGTTGTTCTATGTCGGATTATGCTTTTTGTACTTTTGCATTAATAAATGAGTGTCGCATTAATATTTGAGACCAATTATTTTTTGTACTTTCTTCTCACTTCACACAACCTCTTTGATATGTACTATTGTCTCTCCACCAAAGGTGTTGAACTTGAATAGACTGGGCACAACAATCCAAAATCATCGATTCTGCCCTGTTGAACCAGTTCATCATGCATGAACCTACAAGAATGACATCGATCAGGGAATTAGTATATATGTATGTGATCTAAACGATGCATTTAAATTATGTAATCAAGGAAGAAGATACTTACTTTATAAACATTTGAACAATTGCACTAGTAACCTCCTCTCCAGGAAGCAGCAGGGACAT